>JARJCM010000228.1:0-169469 GCA_029233265.1 Mycena alexandri
ATTTGCCCTTCTCGCTGGACGCCCCGCCCCCGATTCCTTCGGCTACGATTCATACCAGCAGGCGATTGCAGAGGCCACCCGGCTATTCCTCTTTAACTCGGTTGTTGCTTCAGGCAATGGGCGCCGCGGTCCCTTCTCGGCGGTCTCTGTTGGGATATCTTACGGGGGAGGACAAATGGTACGTCTCGCTGCCCTTTCTTTCCTCGACGCTGACCGATTACTCGCTGCAGCGCCCGGGTGTTCTCCTCAACAACAAGACTAATACAACCATTTGCGCCGCCATGCTCGCAAACTGGGCATTCCATCGCATCATAGGATTTTCTAATTGTGCATTTTATTCAAGCACATGTCGTACTCCACTGATACGATTTGTAGCAATGTTCCAGAGCTACGCCCCCAACCTCCACATGTTCTATCGCAACCAGATGCGCATTCTTCGCAGCTCTGCTAGCTACTTAGTACCCCTCCTCCCTGAATTGCTCACTGTCTTCGCCGCCTGCACATTCAACTTCGGCCCGAACACAGTCACTCGTCTTCATATCGACGCCGCCAATCTTGTGTGGGGCTGGTGCTGTATTACAGCCTTCGGAATCTTCAACCCTGACCTCGGCGGGCACCTCATCCTGTGGGATCTCCGCCTGGTTATTCGGTTCCCACCGGGGTCAACAATCATGATTCCATCCGCCCTTCTTCGACACTCGAACATCTCAATCCAGCAAGGTGAAACACGTTACTCTTTTACTCAATTCAGCGCTGGCGGCCTCTTTCGTTGGGTTGAGAATGGGAACCGCTCCGACAAGGCTTTTTTCGCCAACGCCTCCGCTGCTGAGCTCCGCGCACGCGAGAATGCTCGTGGGCAACGTTGGGAGAATGGCCTGAAGATGTTCCAGGTGTGGAATCCCAAGACGAAAGTGTTCGAGAGTCAGATGGAGTAGATTGATTGTATTCGGATTCGAACTTGACGCTACATACACAGACATATGTTATTTGTTTCGCCCCATGTCTTTTTGAATTTCATGGGCTATTCTATCGAATTAATGTTAAAACACTCAATTGAATTGAGCGAGTAAAAACGAAACTAAGCTTAATGCCACTTATCACACTGAATGCGGGCAATCCCCAAGTATAAACACCAATTCATGCAGGTTTCCTTTGAGGCCCTGCTACAGGGTCCATTACATATATAGATATCTTTCCATGCGGTAGTACTTACAATTTTTAGACCTGAGGATCTGACTACCGAACGCTACAACTTGACTCTCGCGACGCGTTATTTGCCCCTATCTGAAATGAATGATGTGTGGGCTTTCGGATGTAAAACGACCACCACCATCGTTTCAGCACTTGCGCCCACAACTGTCGGAGCGGGCTGCCCTGCAGCGCGTATCCTGTGGACACGTGTCCCGGGTTCAACGGTTTGAGCGTTTGTGGGGAGAACCTAACGTCCCTAACGGCTCCGGTGAACAGACCAAAACGCCACGGATTCGACGTTCAACCGACATTCGCGCACAAGAATTCAACACTAAACCGACATTCACACCACCCAACTGTAACAGGTTGTGCCACCTGACTCGGATTCAGGTAGCGCGTTCTCTGCGCATCCACGGTGAACTTTTTTCCTTTTGAAATCCCCGAACCTCTCCTGGCATTTATTGGCCTTGCTGGGGAAGCTTTGCTAATTTTCTTTTCCAAGCGCTATTCAGGTGTATCTGCTGATCAGTGATCACTATGAGACTCGTTTCCCTCGGCGTAGGCGCAAAACCTCTGACTGCAATTTCGATTTGACTCTCCTAATTCGCTTGTAGACGTCTTCCCAGGGGGGAATTATCTTCAAAATTTCGGATATACAGTCATAAAGTTTTTTTATATGAAATCCTGAAATTCCGCCGTACACGGACAGAATCTGATCGGTTAAATCTGTGCGTCTGCACCGACAGCGCCTGATCCGCGTTTTTTTTTCTGAGATGGTAGGGTCGTTGGAACATCTGCTCTGAGCCCAAACCCCCCTTTGATCAACGCCTTTGCACCACCGCGGATGTGCAGAATTAAATTCCACCGTACACAGACAGAATCCGATCGGTTAAATCTGTGCGTCTGCACCGACAGCGCCTGATCCGCGTTTTTTTTTCTGAGATGGTAGGGTCGTTTTGAAACCTCCCCTGAGCCCAAACCCGCCGGTGCTGGTTGGCCTTGCACCACCGCGGATGTGCAGAATTAAATTCCGCCGTACACAGACAGAATCCGATCGGTTAAATCTGTGCGTCTGCACCGACAGCGCCTGATCCGTGTTTTTTTTTTCTGAGATGGTAGGGTCGTTTTGAAACCTCCCCTGAGCTCAAACCCGCTGGTGCTGGTTGGCCTTGCACCACCGCGGATGTGCAGAATAATTCCGCCGTACACAGACAGAATCCAATCGGTTAAATCTGTGCGTCTGCACCGACAGCGCCTGATCCGTGTTTTTTTTTCTGAGATGGTAGGGTCGTTTTGAAACCACCCCCCTGTGATCAACGCCTTTGCACCACCGCGGATGTGCAGAATTAAATTCCACCGTACACAGACAGAATCCGATCGGTTAAATCTGTGCGTCTGCACCGACAGCGCCTGATCCGTGTTTTTTTTTTCTGAGATGGTAGGGTCGTTTTGAAACCACCCCCCTTTGATCAACGCCTTTGCACTACCGCGGATGTGCAGAATTAAATTCCTCCGTACACAGACAGAATCCGATCGGTTAAATCTGTGCGTCTGCACCGACAGCGCCTGATCCGCATTTTTTTTTCTGAGATGGTAGGGTCGTTTTGAAACCTCCCCTGAGCCCAAACCCGCCGGTGCTGGTTGGCCTTGCACTACCGCGGATGTGCAGAATTAAATTCCTCCGTACACAGACAGAATCCGATCGGTTAAATCTGTGCGTCTGCACCGACAGCGCCTGATCCGCGTTTTTTTTTTCTGAGATGGTAGGGTCGTTGGAACATCTCCCCTGAGCCCCAACCCACCTTTGATCAACGCCTTTGCACCCCCGCGGATGTGCAGAATTAAATTCCGCCGTACACAGACAGAATCCGATTGGTTAAATCTGTGCGTCTGCACCGACAGCGCCTGATCCGTGTTTTTTTTTCTGAGATGGTAGGGTCGTTGGAACATCTCCCCTGAGCCCCAACCCACCTTTGATCAACGCCTTTGCACCCCCGCGGATGTGCAGAATTAAATTCCGCCGTACACAGACAGAATCCGATCGGTTAAATCTGTGCGTCTGCACCGACAGCGCCTGATCCGCATTTTTTTTTTCTGAGATGGTAGGGTCGTTTTGAAACCTCCCCTGAGCCCAAACCCGCCGGTGCTGGTTGGCCTTGCACTACCGCGGATGTGCAGAATTAAATTCCTCCGTACACAGACAGAATCCGATCGGTTAAATCTGTGCGTCTGCACCGACAGCGCCTGATCCGCGTTTTTTTTTCTGAGATGGTAGGGTCGTTTTGAAACCTCCCCTGAGCCCAAACCCGCCGGTGCTGGTTGGCCTTGCACTACCGCGGATGTGCAGAATTAAATTCCTCTGTACACAGACAGAATCCGATCGGTTAAATCTGTGCGTCTGCACCGACAGCGCCTGATCCGCGTTTTTTTTTTCTGAGATGGTAGGGTCGTTTTGAAACCTCCCCTGAGCCCAAACCCGCCGGTGCTGGTTGGCCTTGCACTACCGCGGATGTGCAGAATTAAATTCCTCCGTACACAGACAGAATCCGATCGGTTAAATCTGTGCGTCTGCACCGACAGCGCCTGATCCGCGTTTTTTTTTCTGAGATGGTAGGGTCGTTTTGAAACCTCCCCTGAGCCCAAACCCGCCGGTGCTGGTTGGCCTTGCACTACCGCGGATGTGCAGAATTAAATTCCTCCGTACACAGACAGAATCCGATCGGTTAAATCTGTGCGTCTGCACCGACAGCGCCTGATCCGCATTTTTTTTTCTGAGATGGTAGGGTCGTTTTGAAACCTCCCCTGAGCCCAAACCCGCCGGTGCTGGTTGGCCTTGCACTACCGCGGATGTGCAGAATTAAATTCCTCCGTACACAGACAGAATCCGATCGGTTAAATCTGTGCGTCTGCACCGACAGCGCCTGATCCGCGTTTTTTTTTCTGAGATGGTAGGGTCGTTTTGAAACCTCCCCTGAGCCCAAACCCGCCGGTGCTGGTTGGCCTTGCACTACCGCGGATGTGCAGAATTAAATTCCTCCGTACACAGACAGAATCCGATCGGTTAAATCTGTGCGTCTGCACCGACAGCGCCTGATCCGCATTTTTTTTTCTGAGATGGTAGGGTCGTTTTGAAACCTCCCCTGAGCCCAAACCCGCCGGTGCTGGTTGGCCTTGCACTACCGCGGATGTGCAGAATTAAATTCCTCCGTACACAGACAGAATCCGATCGGTTAAATCTGTGCGTCTGCACCGACAGCGCCTGATCCGCGTTTTTTTTTCTGAGATGGTAGGGTCGTTTTGAAACCTCCCCTGAGCCCAAACCCGCCGGTGCTGGTTGGCCTTGCACTACCGCGGATGTGCAGAATTAAATTCCTCCGTACACAGACAGAATCCGATCGGTTAAATCTGTGCGTCTGCACCGACAGCGCCTGATCCGCATTTTTTTTTCTGAGATGGTAGGGTCGTTTTGAAACCTCCCCTGAGCCTCCAAAAAAAATCGATTTTAAAATTGATTATTATTTACTGCCCTGGTACTGTCATTCGGACACCTCCAGCGACCCCAAATTGTCATTAAATGCCCACCTTGCACCACTTTTGGTGCGCTTTTTTTTTATTCGGCCTCAACAAAACATTTGCAGATTCTGCTCAGAGTCAGCGTAAAATGTTGTTGGTAAGTCACCACTTTGTGGCTAACTTATTCCCACAATGAAATTGAAGGACAGCCTTGTCCAACATATTTGACTTGCAGCAGAAAATCTGCCTACCAACTGACCGAAACTGGGCACTTCAGATTGTTCGGCCTGCGTCAGAAGCACTTGGGCACCAATCTTTCTCCCAACATGCCACGCACATTCCTACACTTCTGGCAGACCCAGGGACACCTTCGTCCGACATATTTGGACGTGCCACAGATCTGCAGCAGAAAGCTTGCTCACCGAATAATGAAATCTGGTTCCAAAACGTCCTCACCCACTCCTGTGATATCTCCAAGTTTGTCTCCTTAATATGTTGTACTTTGAAACAGTTTTAAAACCCTTTCTATTTGCCTCCAAAAGAAGAGCAGCAGCCACTGGGAGAGGTATATGTCATAAAAACAAGCATACGGCCACTAGTACTGACCACCAACATGCATGTGTTGTTCTAACTCAATGCTTCAGTTGTATGCATTGCAACCTCTCAAACCCTGTCACGCACTCGACAGATGACTGGAGAAGAGAAAAGGGAATGACATTTTCAGAGGGCCAGGTTTCAAGTTTTTCACCAATATTTTAACCTGAAAACTGGTGAATTTTGAGCTGGAAAATTTGAAATAAAAAAATTCACATTTTTCACTGAAAAACTTGAATTCAAATATTTCAAGTTTTTCACCTCAGTTCCAGGTGAAAAACTTCTGAAAAATGTTTTAACTTTTTCAGTTGTATTCTTGGTGTAAAATGGGCTGAAAAAGAACATGTATATTTCATTACATTTTTCACCAAAAATTACAGCAGAAAACAATGTGAAAAATATGTGAAAAATGTGAACCCCAGTTTCAAATTTTTCACCGCATTTCTTTATCGCTTTTTTCACAAATTTTTCAGCACTTTTTCCGGTGAAAATTGTTGTGAATAAAGTTTTACATTTTCCACCCCAATTTCCGGGTGGCAATAGAGGTGAATTTTGAGGTGTAAAACTCATGAATTTTGTTTCAAGTTTTTCACCTTGAATTCCACTTGAAATAGTGGTGAAAAAAGTTTAAATTTTTCACCTCTTTTCTCAGTGAAAAATGCGTAAAAATCGGCTGAATTTTTGGGTGAATAGTTGGTGTAAAACTCATGAATTTTGTTTTGAGTTTTTCACCTTGAATTCCACTTGAAACAGTGGTGAAAAAGTTTTAAATTTTTCACCTCTTTTCTCAGTGAAAAATGCGTAAAAATCGGCTGAATTTTTGGGTGTATAGTTGGTGTAAAACTCATGAATTTTGTTTTGAGTTTTTCACCTTGAATTCCACTTGAAACAGTGGTGAAAAAGTTTTAAATTTTTCACCTCTTTTCTCAGTGAAAAATGCGTAAAAATCCTGCTTAATTTTAAGTGAATAGTTGGTGTAAAACATTATGAATTTTGTTTCAAGTTTTCCACCTTGAATTCCACTTGAAATAGTGGTGAAAAAGTTTTAAATTTTTCACCTCTTTTCTCAGTGAAAAATGTGTAAAAATCCCGCTGAATTTTGGATGAATAGTTGGTGTAGAACATTATGAATTTTGTTTCAAGTTTTTCACCTTGAATTCCACTTGAAATAGTGGTGAAAAAGTTTTAAATTTTTCACCTCTTTTCTCGGTGAAAAATGTCTGAAAAACAAACGACATTTTTCACCGTAAATTGAGGTGAAAAATGTGAATCTCCCAACCAGTGCTGCCCCCAATATCGCAGATGAAAAAGTTAACATTATGTGCGGGTTGAATTCACCCCCATCGTGTATCTGCGGGTCTAGAAAAATGCCAGATCATCACATAGGTCAAGGTGGGTTCCACCTTTGTGTTACACTGTCTATCCTCCGAAATGCTTCTGCAGACCGAGTTCAAATCATTATACCAAAGGCTCCAAAAAAAGAAAAAAAAAATCCGAGTCAGACCTTACAGTACGGTAGGCGCAAATACGAAGGACTTCCGTTTGGTAGCTTACGCTCGGCTCCCTGAGTTAGGGCTGCTGACCGAAACCGTCAAAGACGGGTTTACGGTACCCGTCGATAAACACCTTGGATGCTTGTGATGCTGCCTAATAGTAATGGTGGTTCGGGCGGCGTGCACAGTCTCCTAATTTGTTTTACCTTGCGCGCGATATTCTAACGATTCCCGGTGCGTTGGCATTAACCTTACGTGATATTGTCTTCAGGTTGTGCCGTCCCTGGTAAACACATTTTTCCAATGGTCAGGACACCACCTCTCTCCGCCGAGCCAGAGACTGCCCGCGCGTTGATGATTGTCAAGCAGCGGCTCCGTTTTTCGTGCCAGGCCGTTCGGAACCCCAGCTAGACATCGCGATCGAGCGATCAGAGACTCGTAAGGATTGAAGGCAAATCTGTTTTATTCATCATACTCGTCGGGGGGCCAGTCCCTAGCTCGACATTCAATGTGATGACGAATAAAACAAAGACGAGAACATTCAGGGTAGCATGGAATATACTATAACACAGTGGCGGCCCCGTTCAAGTCTACGCCACGCTCGGGTGGGGGCGAGGGAACTCGAGTTGTTCGTCTACCCACGAGCGACATTCAGCCAGCATAAAAAGAGGCGGATGAATGACACGACGCACCTATGTATTGGCCCTCTGGGCATTCGAATCCGGGACCATGAATGCGGAGTCGCAGGCCCCCCTCAACCAAACGTCGCAGTTTCTCCGCGTCCGGTCGGTATGGCAGCATGCCTTTTGAGAAGGCGAGACCGAGGTCGAAGGATGATAGGCGCTGGGCGCCCGCGGACGCGGTACGTACGCGCCGTCGGGCCTGCAGCATTTGGACGAGCGGGGGGTAGGTGTATCCGTAGGGTGCCAATTCTGAAAAAGAAAGGGTGCGTAGTTGAGGGACTATGTCGAGGGACTGGAGATGGTTACACAATGTGCGTGCACCGCCGTGCCTATATTCAATATGCAGATCCTCGAGAAGGGGTAAAAGTTGCAGACATTGTAATAGGAAGAGATCCTCGATTACGGTGTGAATGCGGAGGGCGAGGTGGGTGAGCGAGCACGCGGAGCGTCCAAGGAACGCGACGAGGGTGTCGATATCGTCGCCGGCGTAGATCGAGTAATTCAGATGGCGGAGATGGGGGAGGGTGACAAGGGCGAGGAAACGGCATCCCCCGATATCAAGAGTCAATGACTTCAACGGGGGAAGGGGGCCCAGGTCAGAAGCAGTGGGCAGGTCAAAGTCAATGTGCAAGAGACCTAGATGCAGGAGACTGGGGAAACGCTGGAGGGTCGCATTGCAATCCCCGAGCGAGACTTCGGTCTGCAGTTCAAGGGAAGTTAACGGTGCGCCACCAATGGGGACGCGGGACAGCGCAAGTCCATAGGAGAGCCGGAAGTCACGAAGCTGTGGGAGATTTTGGTACATCCCTAGCGTTTGTTCTATTACGTATGGTAAATTACCGATGGAGAGCGCCAGCGTAGATAGGGCCGGGAATGGACCCCCGATACGAGCTGCAAAACGAGCGATGTCGGGGGCAGAAGAGAGGAAGTTGGGTAGGGCAAGCTCCATTCGTTCCCACTGTGGTGCAAAAGTGGCGACTGTTATGAGGAAATCTGTCGGTAAACCATAGCGGCGAATCGAACAGCGCAGCGTAACGGAGAGGGGATAACCATTTGCCCGGTGGCACCAGGCTCTGTGGAGGGCGCACATGCCAGCATGCGAAGGTTCTCGTACCATCGGAGCACGTCGCGTCCGTCCATTTGGTGTTGGCGTGGATTGAAGGGTGAAATCAAAAGAACACCAAAGTTGAACCGTCCCCAACGCTATTTCCCGCCAACGGCGGCATATCTGCGCCAGCAGCAAAGGTGCTCTGTGGGGCGACGGACGAACACGGCCGTCCGTTGGAAGGCAGTGGACAAAGATGCGTGAGATTATCTCGACCGGGATCGTTGTAACGTCGTAAGAAAACGAGGATACGACAGCCATTATCCTCCGACGGTCCGCGTCGAGGAATTCTGGAACGTCAGAATGGAAATCACAGTCCAGCTGTGAAATTGTGTCGCAAATTTCGGTTAGGTGGTCGCGCTGCGATTGTCGCCATGTCGGAGTACTAGTGTCGTGCGGTGGAACCGTGAAGCTCATGGTGGGAGGAAGAGCGCTTTGATCATATCATCGCTGATCCGTAAACAGCACCATCCAAGTGCACGGACCAGAACATTACTTACGTACATTTCGGAATTCTCTTCGAAGCTGATTGAAGCGTAGAGTGCTGCTATCAGTCTATGAGGGTGAACTTCGGGCTTCAACAGTCGGGTTGACTTGAGATCTATGAAAATTTGGGGAGTTAAACCTGAAGGCAAGTAAAACTCGTAAGAGAAGAGATATGGATTTGGAAACTACTTCTCGGGACTCCGTCCATCCATCAGCAGCTGATATGGTAGCGTCTTTGTCGTCGGCGGCGCTGTTGCCAAATACCACGCCAGCGAAGAATGATTTTGTTCCGTTCTTTTTGGGGGTTCTTGTTCTTGAATTCGAGTACTTTTGTGTGGTCCAGATTTTTCTGACCTCGAGGTGAGCTGCCGCCATCAAGTCTGGCCCTCTCAACGGATCATCGCCAGTTGATTGACAGCTCTTTCTCTCCCACATTGAACCTCCATCGTGATTTTTTGTCTTCGTTCAAACAATACGTGGGATTTGGCCTCCGATCCCAAATCGGGGCTGGCCTATCTCAGGTATCTCCTGCTAAGCGGCAAGTAGTGTCCTGCCACCAGACGGATGCCTCTTGGCCCGCAATCACCTTCGGTGCTTGAGCTGCCCCCGTCCTCAACCCGGTTATTTACGAGCCTCTTTCCGAACATCTACTTTTTTCTCGCTTCCACTATAAATACAAGAGCAAATGCTCGCCATTCTCGATCGATCCCACCATGTTCACCCTTGGCGTTCTTGTCGCCTCTCTGCTTGCGACAACACCAACGCCTACTACAGCTGCCACTGTGTCTGCCGCACCTGCCCAGACATTCCTAGGGATTGGCGGTTCTGGCGCCTGGTGGCCGCACGACTTATTCAATTTTCCTGACGCCGTCCGCCAGAATCTGTCGACTTTGCTCTTCTCCTCAACTGGACTCGGCTTAAGCAGCTATCGCTTCAACATTGGTGGTGGTGGGGTTGGAGTCACTAACCCTGTCCGCGCGCCAGCGACATTCTACGTCAGCCCTGGCGTCTACAACTTCAGCGCGGACCCGCAAGGCGTGTATTTCCTCCAGCAGGCCGGAGCGCACGGCGTCCCCATAACTGCGTTCGTCAATAGCGCGCCGTCTCAGCTGACCTCAAACCGCGAGAGCTGTGGAGGTACTTTCGTCAACGGTACGACTGCATGCACTAGAGCCGTATGTTCCGCTAAGCTTCTCGATAGGCACCGGGGCGGCGTACGGGACGTATGTCGCGGACGTCATTTCCCATTGGCGGTCCACTGGCCTCATGATCAACTTTATCTCGCCGATGAACGAGCCAGATGATTCCTTTGGTTCTTGCGGTCAGGAGGGTATGCAGGTGTCTGCGAACCAGTACGCTCTTCGATCTTGTGCTTTTTCCGGGCTCTGATGCTTTCGAGGCGGGCCGAGGTAATAACCGGTCTCTTTGCTGCTCTGCAGACTCGTGGTCTCAGTACTGCGGTTGGAATTTTGGCGGATGAATCCTCGTCACTTTCTCTCGCCACTGCGGAGTACTCTACGTGGTTACCGAGCGTCGCGAGCAAGGTGGCCGCAATTGTTCATCATACGTACGACTTCCCGACCGACGCGGCTTACACCTCCTTCGTGAACACTGTCAAGGCACTCGCTCCTGGGAAGGCAACGTGGATGTCGGTGAGTTCTGAGCAAACTCTTCCCTCTAAACACATTGTGCTGATTCAGGCGGTGTAGGAAATTTGTTGCTCCCTCGGGACTGGTTTGGGAACCGGCCGCGGATACACTCAAGGATTCGACCCCACGATTAACAACGCTCTGATGTTCTCCGGCCTCGTCTTCCAGAGCTTGGTCCTCGCCGGTGAACCGCATTACGATGTGCGTAAGCTTCTTGTCAATGTATTCAGATCGCTCATCCTCTCGTAGTTTTGGACTCTGGTCTCTAATGGTGCGTATCATCCTCCAAGTCTTTGACGATCGTCCTCATTCAAATAGGACTCGGCTGCTCCCCTTTGACGAGTGCCAGTTGCCCGTCAACTCCAAATTCGGTTGGATGGAATGTAAGTCATTGAGGCCATTCTCGTCGTCTTCAACAACCCGCTGTGCTTTAGGATGGCATGATCTATTATGACCCATCTTATGCGACGAACAAGAATTTTGCGCTCTGTGAGTTCGTCAACCGCGGTTTTCCTTCATTACTGACTTCTGGATTCCATTTCAGACCTGACTAAACACGTAAGTTCAGCCAGCTTTGTGGATCTCTTCAAATGATTAATTTCGGCAGTTTTGGACCTATAAACACTTTGGAAACTTCGTCAAGCGTGAGCTCGATCCGCTTTCTTTCTTTCGGTCCTCACACAGTGGTCTTCGCACAGCGGGAAGCGTGCGCATGCCCCTCACCGGCGCCGACGTGCGTGAATGGATGGTGGCGGCGGCGACAACGACAACATACAACCTCATCATGATGAACCCGAACACCACTACCACCACGATCACACTCGCATTCCCCGACACCGTTTGTCCCGTCTCCGCGTTCCGCACAAGTGCAACCGAGGACTTCGTCACCGTTGCGGCGGCGGCAAAGTCTGGGACTTCGTGGCTGCTTCCACTGAACCCGATGAGCCTGACGACGTTTACTTTCAATCGTCGGGCATGCTGAAGACCCATTAGCGTATCATGTTGCTTCACATTTCGCCTGCGTAGCAATATCATTTTACTTCGTCTCACTCCGGGACAGGGGTTCTTCGATTACGCGGACTGCTCGCTCATAACATCATCGACCTTAGCAGTGCTCTCATTACAGACCCACTCAACCAAGCGATTAGATCGACGTTCTTGGAGACAATGTGAATGTACGACACTCCTGGAGAATGCACCCTCAGCGTTAATGAACTTCGGACCATTGACTTCCCCCCTGCGCATGGGTCTGTACTCGCGGCACCTGGCACAAAAGGTCTCCCGCCCTCCGTGTTCTGACACAAACTCGGGAAGCGCCTTCTACATACTCACCGGTATTTGGCAATGGATGTCACATGCAGAACTTGGACCCCGACCAAGCACTATACTGTTCGACGGTGGGCTAATTTAATTTTCCGTTAGAAATCGGGTACTTATTTTGCCTAGTGCGGAACTTCACCGTATTGTGATTCCACCTGTCAGCGCGCAGACTGGTAATTCGCTTCCTAGATACGAAGGCATGTTATTTTGGTAAGACGACACTCCCAATCCAGGCCTAGCCACAAGGTCCGATGCCCGGTGTTGGCGCGCTACAAGGTACTCATGAATCTCAGCGATAAATTCGGCCAGCCCGATGCGTACTTCTGCCCGCTCCTCGAAACGTACGCCCTCCGCGCCATAGGGTTGCATGTCGGTTGTGTCCCTCCTTGCCGCCTCGTCCTTGTCGTTCATCTGAGAATGGTACCCGTTTCTAAGGAAAGCGCGCATACAAGGAGGGCCTCCCTCGAGCAGCTGAGCGTCTAAAACCCCGAGCCAAAAACGAAAAACTGGTCAGATCATAATGTCAGCATGGGGCGAGGACGGGGGGACATGCCCACACACCACTCAAGAGATCGAAGAAGACTGCGCCATATTAACCTGCGGGGATTTTTCGGACTACCGCGAAATGCACGGAACGTTCGCCCATGCCATCACCAGCGCGCAGTCGGGCAACGGGGGGACGAGGCGGGACCGGTTGCCAGCCCGTATGTCGAAGAGCCAAGCCCAGGCTTCGAGATAGCGACGTGGTGCGCGTGTAAATGAATTTTGCCCGCGCAGAGGAAGCGCGGGCGTAGGGCTTGAAGTACGGGCCGTACAATCGACACAGCGCGAGTGGTGGTGCCTGGCATGGATAGGTAGAGGGCAAGGGGGCTGTGGGATTGGGGATGGTTGAGGGAAAAAAGCAGGGCGAGAGAGGCGTTGCGTCAGGTGAAGAGGACCGCGATGGAAAGCAAGTCGGCCATAAATGAATGGGGGAAGGATGGAAACGCTGTACCACGAGCGTCGCGCCTCAATACTCCTTCAGCACATTGTGCCCCGAGTCTACAGCACACGGGAGTCTGGGAGTCCATGAGCACGCGGAAACATCAACGGGGGAGTTATACACTGTTGCGGGTGAGCTCCATATACACCGCGAGCCGCTGGTGTTAAAGCCTGCACCGTCCGGCGGAAATTCGCACCGAAGTACGAAACGAGGGTGAAGCGTGCAGGCGAGGGCTGAAGAAGCAGTCAGATTGGAACATAAGGTGGGGTGGCGACGGGAGGACACACCCGCACGCCATTCAGGTTGTCGGGAGGAGAATATGAGGCCCATCTAAGCTCGGCGAGTCTGTGGATTAAATCGCCCGTGCTAAACCCACGAGCCGTTCGTCCATGTCCGCATCAGTGCAAAATCGGGCAGCGAAGGAGCGAGGGGGAACCTTTGAGGAGCCCGCATGTCGAAGGGTTAAGCCGAGGGCTTTGAGATGGCGACGTGGTGCGGGCGTGAGCGATTTTGCGGGGTCCGGCAGAGGCAGGGCCGTAAGGCTTGAATCACGAGCCATAGAAGCGACACCGCGCGGGTGGAGGTGCCCCAGATAGATGGGTAGAGGGTGAGGGGAGCGGGGGAGTTGTAGGGTTGGGATGGTCACGAAAAAGTAAGGACTGGCACGGAGGGTGAGTTGGTCACGTGGCGATTTTACGAGTCCAAAAGGCGAGCTAGAGCGATAATCATACAGGTCGGGATAGTGCTGGGAACGACAAAGAAAATGGCGTGTGTGGCGGGGGAGCAATCCTACACCGCGCCGCGAGTCCCGAGTAAGCTGTATATTGGATAGTCCCGTCAGCGTACGAAGCGCAGGCGGGGCAGGAACGCACCGTAGTAAATGAGTTTTCCGAACACGAAGAGCCACCGTGGCGAAGGCGGCGCAGACCTACACAACGCGACAAAGACGCAGGTGAGTCGGTGTCGTGCATGCACTGGGCAGAGGGACTCAGTCAGGGGTGACGACGGCAGACGTACACTTACAAAGTCCACATTTCCGCGGAAGACCTCTAACTGGTATCGGTCTTGAAGGCCAGATCGTCCCAGCCTTCTCGCATGCGGTCCCCGGCTCCACATCGGGCAGTAAAGGGACGAGGTGCGAAAGAATCGACAGCGAGGCCTCGAAATGGCGGCGGCGCGATTAAATTTGGCCGCCCAGGAAGCGCACGCGTAGGTCTGAATGACGGGTCGTAAGAGCGACACTGCACCGCTCGTGGTGTCCTACTTACATGGAGAGGTAAAGGCTTAAGGCAGCGTTGAGCACGCCGGCGCAGAACAGTCGGCGACGGAGGAAGGCGGGAGAATCGAGGAGAAGAACACAGTGATGTGGTATTCAAAGTTGCATCTCGATGGGAGACTGGTGTGAGTGATGGTACTATGTTCGTAGAAGATCAGTGGATGAGAATGACAAGACGAAGTCAACGACTGCGGGTGTTGTAGGGAATGGATGGATGAGGAAGAGAAAAGTTTCAAAGAACGCACCCAACTAAGACTCGGTTTCGTGCTTCGCACTCATACTTGACCCAGCCCGCACTGCATCATTGGCGCAAGGCGCGTCGACTCGTTTCGTTACAATTTAGCGAAGAGGATTAAAGGAGGATTCCATATAGCGCGGACCATTCAAGTCCTTCAAACCCAGTCTTGGCGGAACTTCTCGTTGAGCTGGGGAAGTTTCGGAGTCAATTTAAGGAGCACAGAGATGTGGCATGGAGCCAGAGTTAGGCAGGAGCGCGTTTAGGGAGTCCATCGTCGCAGATCGACTGGAAATCTCGTCGATGAGTGGGAAAGGCATTGCAAGCCGTAATTGTCTGTCACTGTTTGGCTGGGGCTTTAGCGCCGAGGCACCTCTCCCAAACCATCACCATCGAAAATCCAAATCTCATTCAAACCTTGCCTTCTCGTCGCCTCGGCGTGCTATGTACTTCAAGTCGAGACCACGCCACCGAGGCTCATCTAATGGCTTATCCCTGGTTGTTTATGCACTGCGAAATTCAATTTCGACGCGAATTCGGAATGGAATTCCTCGCACTTGGAGTGGCTTCCCTGTTCGTTCTTTCCAGGATAACTCGAAATGTCTCAAGCCCTTTCTCCACGTCAAATTGCCTCACATGGAGTCCTGCCTCTTCTTACGCCAGTCCATCTGCTTCGAATGTTCTGGCGAAAATCAATTTCCCGCTGACCGCGCCAATTCCTGTGCTGAACTTTGCCTCCAATCCCTCTCCGACGACTATTATGGCGCATTACATGACTTCCCACCCACAACGGCATCTGGCTGTTTTTTTTTACCAAGTTTGTTCTGTCCCTGAAACCGTAATTCATCTCCTTCGAGTTCTGGCAAAACAAGAAGCAAAAGGGGAGACGCTCGAAGAGGACACCTAGCCCGAATCGGGCGGGGGATCTGTCGCCATCAAAATACTCCCTCTGTGAGGCGCAGACGCACACCGCGTGCTACCAGGTGTTCTGCCCTATATCTTTCGCGGCGCGAGAATTTGGACCCACTCACGTAAGGTATATCGCCCCTTCCTGCGGGCTATATTCATCCACTTCAGAAAGAGCGCCTCCGATTCCAAGTCGTGATTATTCTGCGCGAATTCTACTTAGCGATACATCAATCCTCACGCACGATAAACTTCGGACGGAGGGAGGAGTTTCGGCGCTATTTTTTGACTGGTATGCAAGCCGAATCTCCGTGACGCAGCCGATAATCCGGAAATCTCGAGAAACATGTACAATCTCCCAAGGGCCAAAGACAATCCCCAACCATGCCACAATCAGAATAGGGTTTAGACTGACATTCAATCCGAACGGAAAAACAGGTTGGCTCTCTTCACCTCAGTCAAGGATTAAGTCCCGGCCGACTACGATTCAATCAACCGACTTTTGGCTCACATAACCGGACACTCTCTAGAGACAAACGGTGTTGCTCAGAAACACTACGGCGAATCCCGCGTCTCCCCTACAAGGCTGCAGCCGCAGTGGGGACGGCCGCTTGAGTGACACCCGGGCATGCTATACGGACAGAACTGACAGAGCCGCCAAGGCATCCGCCGCCTTGCATCTGGGCAATCTCGCTGTTACAGCTTGACTGCAAGTACATCAGGATAATTCTTCGAGATTGGCTATAGAACTTACATCCCCGAACACGCCCCAGATGGTGCTTTGGCCAATATTTCCCAGGTAGACAGATGGGTACGCTGTGTGTCCCGATGTGAGTCTTTCGCGTTCCGCAGAGAGTGCCCGGCCAACCTTGATTTAGAGGATAGCAGGTCCCGCACTCGAGCCCATTCTCGATGCCAGTTATGGCGCCCGGGTCACAGCTTTGGGACTGCGTGAATACAGAGAGGATGCCCCCGCTCTGAGCGAGTGCACCTCCAGCAAGAGCAAGAGAACCAAGGGCGTATTGGAAGAAGTGCATTGGCTGACAATGGTGGTGAGGCTGGGGAGAATCTGAGGTGACTGAGGCGGAGAGAGCGCTTTATATATTCGACGATGAGTGCACCTGTCATTGAACATGTCAGTTCAGACGGCTAGATGAATTCTCGAAACCGGTCGTGGGGCCCCACCGAGAATTGAATTTTGACAGTGGTAAGCCCCCGGTCGTGCCGGGGGCCACAAATTATGTTGAATTGACCCGACATATCTTCAGATCAAGGGTAGCCAGCCGGAAGTTTGTACCGCCGGCCCGTTCAGCACGTCGCGGGGAGCGAGCGAAGCTCAGATTACTGCCGACGGTATTGTCCAGGCATTAACCCGTTTTAACGATTTGCGAGAAGCGCGGCCGTGCTGTGTCCTGATTCAAATATTCTAGTCTCGGCCCATCCTCTCCCGACATTCCGATTTGGGAACCCTGTCGTGAGAGTCTGGGCCGAGACTACAAATATTCATGAAGCTCTCTCGCGCTGCGGCGTACAACATAACAAGGTACGATTTTCTTTCTGTTATAGCGTCTGTTTAGAAGAGACTACATTACAGTAAACCCCGAGCGTGTGAGGGTCTCAGAAGACGCTTCTCATTACAAGCCGCAGATATTTTGCTCCCTCAGAATGTTCACACCTTGCCCCACGCCATTTCGTATCCCAAAGATTCACGGCCATCCGTTGGTTCCTGACTGCCTCCGAGCCTCGGACCTTTGATAGGAACCCACTCATTTACGATTTTATTTTTCTGTATTCAGAAACCCATGTCCGTGGTTCGTGTGCCTTCTTCTGGCCCTGAATGCTCAATTCTGAGGCTGATTTATTCTTCCCGGCGTACCTTTGCAATGGCAGGCAGCCGAAAAGCCTAACAAATAAGCGGGCACAGAAGCGAAGAGTGTTTGCGTTTCTGATTGAAGATAATGGACAGGATGCCCAATATAATGTGACAAGTTCGTCGCTGTTTCAAGCAGTGTTCATCCCATCGGGTCTTCGCGGAGTTACATCCACCATATATACACATAACTATCAATATCATCTCTAAGAGTCGTGACTCTTACTCCAGCTCGTCGAGTACTTCCCGCACAGCCTCGCGCGCCTTCATCACACCCGGTGTCAACTTGCCCTCTGTTAGGAAGATCAAATCGCTCAGCACACGTCCCTCACTTCGCAGAACGCGAAAACATACCCAAACCCCGAGTCTCAACACTGGGCGTGAACTTGAAGCCGTCCAGCTTGGCCGTAAAGGCCGTCGCCGCCTGGATGGTCGTGTCGTGGAGGTTCATTCGCACCCTTGACACAATCCGAGAACCCAAGCAACGTAGCGACGTTGCAGTTCGGTGCCTTAGCGCCGTGGCCACACCCGCCGGAGCCGTTCGACTGCGCGACATCGGGGCCGGCGCATTTGCCGGAGCTGAAGCCACAGCAACCCTGCTGGCACTCGCTATCCGAGGCACAAGACTCGAAGACGGTCTTCTTGCTGGTCTGTTTGGCAGCGAGCTGCGCGATGGATGGTTGAGCAGCAGGCTTGGTGGGTTTGGCGGCCGCGGGCTTGGCTGCGGGGGGTTTTGCAGCGGGCTTTGCGGGGGAGTTGGCAGTGGCCTTGCCTTGAGAAACCACAGTGCAGGCTCCGAACCCAGCGGTGGTTTTAACGGACTGGTAAGGGTGATTATCACGGCCTGCTTCAGTCAAAACAGAAAAGACGTACGAGAAGGCACAGATTCTTTGCCTTTCCGCCAGTACATTTGGTTCCGGCAGGCAGACTAATAGGCATGAGTTTAAAATTAGAGACCAGTTTCTTGAGGAGCGGCACTGTGACACTCACGAGACTACGACCTTGTCGCTTTCAACCTTGCTGGGGCTCTACCAATGATGTTAAAATTTGGGACGAAGTAGCATATGTCCAGTAGTGTACGCACTTTGTTCCCATTCGTCTTGACAGTTGCAGCGACGAATTTCTTCCCCGCACCTGTGGGGTCGACCTGAACAGACACGGAGGTGGATCCATCGGCTCCCGCGTTGACTACAGTTTGTTACCAACAAGTCAAGGTGGATGCGTCAGAAAATGAATCAATATGGACGCACAGTTCTGGACCTGGAAGGTCACTGTCCCATCCGCGGCAGCAGCGACGGCTGCGGAGGTGTCAAGGTTGGATGCAATGTTAACGTTACCACACGGGCTCGCGGTGCTTGGGCGCTGGACATCACTCCGTTGGGGAGTGCCTTTGACACCGAGGGCAGGGCTGCAGACGACCAATTAATACCGGAGCAACAAAGAAAACGAAGGTAAACACACTTCGGGATCGCATGAGCGGATGTCTGCGCAGCAAGCACAAAGAGGATGGAGGCGCAAGCCAGGACTGATTTGTTCGTAAACATTGTTGTCGAAAGAGTGCGTGAATACGTCTGTGTAAATGGAGGAGAGGATCCGGTCCGAGGATAACAGAGAAAAACCAAAGAAAAATTAGGCGAAAGAAAGAGAGAAAAAGGAAGCCTGTCCTTGGGAAAGAGAAAGAGAAGAAGGACTGAGGGATGGAAACGAGAATAGACATTTTCCGTGTCGCCTGGCTTTAAACCAATCTCGGACCTGGGTAGATGTGCATTCCCGGATCTGATCGTCCGCCGCTGATTGATTGAGTTTCGATGCTATGTTGATGCTATGCGAACTGCTGCTCAGCAATCCGGAAGGTCAGCGCTTAGCTCTCAGCGAGGCTCTGTACATTATAGTTCAGAGAGCACATACCTTCACTCAAACCCCAGCGTTTACGGAAGGCTCTCTTGCATCAAGACAATATTAATCACAGGCCCGACCTTTTTCTTCGTTTATTTCGGACCCTAATACAGGTGCGGCGTTCCGAAACATCAATGGACAGCGGTGTTCAGGGTCGTTGCCGTGAAACGGTCGGACATTTGTCTCATCTCAATCACACCGGACGGTTAACGCCTAAACAGTTAACACCTCCGCACAAAACACCACGCCGCCCCGCGCGTCCTCCTCGAGCCAGTCGCCTAGGGTTTGGGGTTCGATTTCGGCGCCGGGCATTCTTTTAATTTGACATTGCTCTGTCTTATCTTGCCGTGATATATCTTGGATATATCAGCATCTCCCGCCCAGTTAGCGGTCTTAATATATCATGGCGTCACGAGGATTAGCAGTGGCTGATATACCAGACCCCCAGTCGAGCTTTAGTGAATCAGTCCTTGAATCCATACAAGAAAGGTTTTATCGAGCTTATTATCGCCTAGATGGCGTTGGTATTCCTGTAATTTTCCTTTCGAGCCAGGAGCAGCTTAGGAGCTTATGTCCAGCTCCCATGATTTTCGCGGCACGGCGAATAAAAGATTATGAAGGATGCCCACACCTTCATGGAACACTGGTCGAGATCCACAGTCATTTCCACGAGCACGCACATCTACGGCACAGTGATACTTACCTCTCGAACAAGACCACTCCGACCACTGATTTGAAGTTGCTTCGCTTCTTCGTGAGTCGTCGGATTTCTCCGAGCTTTACTAGCTTGGTTCGCTGGGCCTGGATGCGCTCGGTTCCTCTCAATGTTGGCGTCTTTGGAGTTAAAGTTAAAGTTCCACCGAACCGTATTAGCCGGAGTTGGGCAGCGAGAACTGTTTGACCTCAATTGAACAGACCATAACACAAGATGACATGCAGAAAGGTGCTGCAGCCCGAACCTATCTTTGAATCCCGGGGGACGTTTGTTCGGCGAACAGACTTCCGTTCTTTCTCTTTCCCATTAACTCTCCTCAATTGTAGGGAAGCAGGAGATCGATCTCAGAAGAATAAGTATCAAGTGCCGTCGTCGCGTGCTATCGCAACTGCCCGCGAACTCTCCCAGTCCACAGCACCGGACTGAGTACACCGAGGAAAAACCCGACACAAGTAGTGTTAAGTCAAAAGGGTGAAAAATGATATGGTCGCAATTTACGGGACCCAAAAACATCATGATCTTCAGACATTTGTGAGCCCGATATCGAAATAAAGATTATCACTTACCCAGATCACCCACAGGATCGCAGTACAGCGCGTCCACGGGCCACGCATAATTAGGAGTGGTAACCCCCACGGTCAGTCCCGTCGCGACGAGCGCAGCGAGCTCTGACAGAATGCCAGCCCCAGGTGGCTCAGTGGCGCGGCGCACGTCGGCGTGGCGGGACGAGATGTGCAGCTCCGCGTGCTCCAGCGTCTGGCGCTGATGTAAGAGCGCGACAAACGCACTATATGAGGGCCTGGGTGCCGCGTCCGTGAGGATAAGGTTGCGCAGGGATGGGAGCAGGGTTGGGTGCTGAAGCATGTGGCAGTGTGCAGCGAAGGAGGTACTCTCACCGGCTGCGTAGAATAGGAGCTGGAGGGTCACAAGACTGGGCACCACGGAAAGACAGGCCAAGAGATCATCGTCGCGTACGTACGCAAGCTCCAGCACAAGGGAGGTGAGTCGCCGTGAGCCGAAGGGATGATGTACGAGAAACCTGATGAGTTGCTGAACGGTGCCGGGAAATTGATCCTCCCACAGCGCCACCTGCAGATGCTCGAGGGTGGGAATACGGAGGAAGTCGAGCCCTTCCTGGGATTCCAAGATCAACGATCTCAAGCGTGGCGTCAAAGCGCCCGTATCACCTGGAAAGAACGAGGTCGAGGATGTACCAAGATGGATTAGATGTGGCAAGTGTGCGAACATCTTGACATAGGAATCAAAAGAGCCCTCCGAGGTCCAAGGCTGCGCCACTTGCAGCGTTGTAATGGTGCGTGGAACGGCTGCAAGGCCGTTTGACACGGCCCTTCCACCGTGTCGATCGAGCAGGTGAAGTGCCACCAGCCTCGGTGAATTGAGCATGGTATTGACGGCAATGTCGAAAAAAGGCTCCGAGGAGTCTGTAATCTGTATTGAGAGACTTTGAAGTAAAGGGAACGGTCCCGTAATTTTGTTAAACTCCACAAAGTCTGCCATTGGCATGGCCAACTCCAATCTGCCCCAACGCGGAACGTAGGCGAAAAGGGCGGGGAGGAGTCCAGGAGGATACGAGTGATGTTCGAAGCAGATGAGGGAAATGGACAATGAGTGGCCACCGGCGCGCGTAAACCACAAATCCAAGAGCGCGGGGGTTTGATCTTCTACTGCTGTCGCACCAGGAAGTCCAAAAAGAAGGGGTATGCTGTCGTAGGCAGATGCCTGGGAGAACTCGAGATGTATCGACCGCCAAAGCTGAGGTGTTTCCAATGCGACCGCGCGCCACCGGCCACAAATCTGCGCTAACAGCAAGGGTGCGAGTTTTCTATGTGGCCGAACGCGCCCACGAATTGGAAGACAAAACACGAATATTTTCGAGGTGAGCTCGAACGGAAGATCCAACGCCGACGCACGGCTAGATTGAACGTCATTTTGTGCGGACATGGTGGTTTGTGGACAAGGAGGAATGATGGGTGAGATGCCGTCATCGCTTCGGTCCGCATGTGACGTTTCCTTCTCACGGTTTTCAACACCTCCACGACCGCTAGTTTACACACATGTACATACGTATAGTGCCACATGGGCCCCAAGGGGCCCGCGAGCACTCAAATGGAATAATGAATGAATGAATTGAGGAAAGGACAACTTCAAGGTCCTGATTTGAAAAAAAAAGTTGATCTATCTACAGTAGCGAGGGTTCAATAGGGGAAGTCAAAGATGGATTCTACAGGCCGATTCAACATTTAATTCTCACGTTGATAAGATCGCTTAGATCACCGTTCACACCCGTATGGAGAAGAGGCCGGAATAGATAACGACACACCGTTGCTGAGCGCTTCGTGCGTAACGCCTTTCATCGGGGGTGGATTTTCTTACACTCTCTGGAGCTCGCTGATCCTCCACTTTTACACGAACGAGGGAGGCTAATCTGTAATTAGCTGTCCCTTGTCTGGCTACGTACCTCCAAAAAATAAAAAAAATAAAAAGAGATGAGACACAGTAAATAATGAAGAGGCGCACACTGGAAGTAAAACACGAGGTCATGTAGATAGAAGGGCGCTGACGGTCCCGAGAAAACGCGAGAAGGCTTTTGGAAATGTTTGGAGTGAGGGAGAACAATCCGCATCGCGTTAATTGCTGCACGAGTTAAATTTAATCATGGATGTGGCCGCCTAGGGACCTTACTGGAGACTGAACTGTCCTGGAATTACTCTGGGACAAGCTTCCAGAGAAAGGGCGCGCGCGGATAACGAACATTCACAGGAAAAGGGGTTCACGTTGACTTGTGCGCTGATTGTCTTTCTCAGCTTTCGACTCATTGAAAAGAGTCATTATTGCTCACTAAAAGTTATGGGAGACAACTGGTTGTAACTGAAGGGTGGATGTATACATATCTCAGGAAGTGGAAATCAGTCAAGGTTAAAGGAAAAGTTAAGATGGATAGGTGACTCTCCCGCACCCCGCCCGCCGCCTTTTCAAATCCGGCACCGGCGCCGTCTCAATCTCGGGCACGGCATCTACATCATCCTAGAACGGAAATCAGTATGCTATCCCATCCGCAGAAGGATAATGAAGGAATGCGTACGGCGGGGTGCAAAAATACGAGCGGCTCAATTCCCTTTGCTTGCAAGACAGCGGTTTTCCTCGCGCTATGGAACTCGACATCGCTCCTGGGAATCGTGAAAAACCTAGTGTCCGGCATGCGCGAAGCGGGAGCTTGGCGGTACGTTACTGTGCACTGGCGAGAGAGAGGAAGGCGGTGAAGGCAGGGGGTGTATTTAGAGCAAAGGAGGTGTGTGGGGAGTGGGAAACCCGCCCGAGAACGCGCTGTGCATATTAGACGAGCAGGTAGTGAACACGTCGAATGACGTGCCACGGACCATGCTCGACTACGGCAGCAGCGCGCGGAGGGGGGTTATGGAAGGGGACAGGTATGGCATTGAAGTGATCGCGGGATTCAGTATCGTCCGCGTGGACAGTGACGTAACGCGTCGTAGACGTGGAGACGCACGAGAAGGGGAAGGGTGGTGGATGGGACAAAGGATGGGAGAGAGTGGGGGCGCGGCCAAGACGCGTTGACGTATGTACGCACCGTGGTATTCATTCCTCTTCATTCCTTCGTTTTCCAGCAAGTTTCCTCGCCGCAGCATGAGCTTGGAGGTGACGAGAGGACGGCAGGGGCGTGCGTGCGGGGCGGCGTAAAAGAATGGCAGAGGTTGCCGGTGTGAGGCCGCGCGGGGGAGGCGGTGGGAAGTTGGAGCGGGGACGTCGGAAGCTGGCGGCCGCGGCAGCAAGTGGGATAGGCGGCCTGGGGAAGGCATTGTCCTCGGCGCGGGACGGCACGGCAAAGGGCGGGAGGGGTGCGTAGAAAGGGCGCGTGGGGACGTGGCAAGGACGTGGTCGCCGGATTAGGAAGGAGGTAGGGTCGGGCTGTGGTACTGAGGCCGCGCTGGGGCACTGAGCAGCGCTGAGGTGGGATGAGTGGGCGGCGTTAGTCTCTCGTAGACAGACGCTACAACAATATGAGTGACAATATGATGCTCGTACCTCGCATGTTGTAGTCTGTTGATTAGGGTGATCGACTGATCGCTAGCCGGCTTATGACAAATCACAAAATTTCCCGGGTGTTGAACAGCTACCTGTGACGCGTCTTCCGTCGATTTTACGCCGCATTGACGTGCAGAACATCGAACTCAAGGTGTCATGTGGTCAGATTTTGTTGCTAGGTCTTGAGAATGACGATGCCGAGTTTTGATGGTTCGGCATACGGACGGCCGAGATGTTGGTTCAAGGCTCAAATAGCGGTATATTTATTATTCTGAACACACAGATCCCATCATTGGGTGCTGTAATGTCCTGATTCATTTGAATTTCTACTGCTGAAGGCTGTATGGAGTGGTATGAAGGGAGGGGGAAAATGATTTGTAATCACCCGCTAAAAGATTGGTAATAAGCGACCTAGTCAAACACGGTGGCGCGGTCAACTACAGACTAGGGCGGCGTTAACGCTGGGGTGGGGCCGACTGAGGTCGTCGAGCGTTCTCGTCGTGGTGGTCGAGAAGCCGGTGATGATGCAATTGACGGGGTTGATGGGTCGGCTTTAATCGGCGGTTTGATGCTGACTGAGGTGCGAGCAGTGCCGAGCTCGGGAGGTTGAACATGATCAATGTTTTGATCATGTCTGTTTTAGAATTCCTCTCGAAATACTGCCGGTTGTATCGTGAATACAATCCATACTATGGCACAAAGTTCGTGGCTCCGATAAGAAGATCACTTTCCTGCTTCTCCGCTGTCGACCGATACGTACAGGTTCCAAGGCAAACAGACTCTTTTGATGGCCAGCTCGGCTGCCTTTCCATAGCCTCAATTCTTGGCCAGACGTCCGGCTACTCGGCAGGCCGTAAGTATGCATAGTACGAATCCTTCTGACCGATTCCGAGTAAAGTCCGTCGTGATTTTTTGGGGGCATATAGTACTTAGTGCATTTTGATGCGCAGCAGTGATTGTTCTGGCGCCAATCAGGTGGCGATGCAGCCTCGCGTCACCACCACCACCAAGGGTGTTCGAGTCCGTGAAAAAGTCCACTTAGGCCGTATTTTTTCAAAAGGACCATTCGGAGGACCCACCCTCCCTCCTCCTTCCTAATCGGGTAATGATTTCCCGCGCTCACATCAAGATCTGCCCTCAGCAAGAGCCGGTCGCCACCAAAAACATCGAACCTTGCAGTTTTGAATATTTACAGCAAGGAACCTGGTCTCTTTTGTTTCCACACAAAGCAGCCCTGATGACCTGGGAATATCCTCATTGACAATAAGTCATTTTCCGACCCCAATTCACCCCCCAGTGTCCCTTTGTGAGACGATTGCAGCAGTTGAAACCTCATGTAATGCTACCAAGATGTGGAATTGTATATTCCAGAACTTTGGTGGCACTCTGGACACTGTCTGAGTCATTTTGAGACCATTTGGTGAGAGGTGCAAACTTTTTTTTTTCGGCCTGGCGGCCGACCCTCCCTCCCTGCCTCCGGTCCCGGCTTGACCGGCCCGAACACCCTTGACCACCACCCACGCGGCCGCGCTTGCCCATCCGAGCCGCGCACAGGTCTACTCAACGCTTGGAAGGTTCCGAGCTCATTTCCTCTGAACAACGCCATCGTTCACGCGTGGGGAAATGTCGGTGCCTACGCTGCTGGACATGTTGACGGATTTGCCACAACTTTTGCACCTCGACACCGGAATCAGTGTTTATAGGCCCCGGGAAGCTACACCAAGGGGTTGTCCAAAATTTCAGGTTTTTGAGGTCCAAAATCGGCCATTTCCTTGTCCGAAACTCAGGTTTTTGAGGCCAAAATTTGCCAAACCTTGTCCGGCTTGCAGGTTTTTGAGGGCTCTGGGACCAGAATTTGAGCAAAATCTCAAGAATATTTCCAGATTCTCTGGCACGCGTCATGGCATCCGAGGAGAGCATCCTCGTAAGCTCAGAAAGTGATTTCGAGTCGATGCGCCCAAATTTCGCATAATTCATGTGTTTTGTGACATTTTCTGCAGTAGTGGGTAACACCGTGACCCGTGACGACCTTTGTCCGATTTCAGGTTTTTTAGGCTCTGAAAGTCAGGTTTTTGAGGCCAAATTGGACGAATTTTCCGGACAACCCCTTGGTGCAGCTTCCCGGGGCCTATATCCCCTTGGACAGTGCCGGTGTGGTTCCAGTTACAACGAACCTCGAATCATTGATTATTCGAAGTGAGCAAGAGGCCCCCGACCCGCCAGTGCTCGACTACCTGACGCTTCCCAAACTCCACCGCCTCGAACTTTGTCACCGCCCACAGTTCCAGGCCCTGGCTTCATTTCATATTCGATCGGGCTGCATTCTCAAGCACCTGGTCATAGAATTGCAGGCCTCCATCCGCACAGAGGTTTATGAGCTGATACACCTTCTCCCGGACTTCTTCGGGATCATCTCGCTCGACCTTGACACATACAGCTACCTTCACTCTCTCATCTATAGCCTCGAGGATCCCACCCACCTTCCCCATCTCACGTCCCTTCTTTCGAACTCGTGGTGCGACGGCATCAATTATGGGACACTTGCCTAGTGTTTGCGCCTCCGGAATCGCGACAGAAGGTCCTCAAGGCATTCACACTGACCTTCAATAATCCGCGGGTCGCCGAACTCGCGGGTCTTCCAACAGACCCTCTCATCCTTGCTGAACTCGAGTCTATTGTTGCAGGCGGTATGGAGGTTCGGATTTCGAGCTTTGGAAAAGTGTGGCCGTCGGAAACAGCGTGCACATTCGGTAAGTGCTTTTATCTGATGATTTATAAACCAACTGACTTACTGCGGCGGCAGATCCGGCAGAAAGATTCCCCTAAAGTCCGTGACATCCGTCTTTGGACCTTCGGGATTTCTCGGTAAATTTTCTCTACATGTTGCAGTCAAATTTTCAATGATTTTCGCAGAGCTTGGGAACCGCTTCACGGTAACAAGAATTATTGTGCCGCGGCGGCCACGCAAAAGCTTAGCTGGATCGTATGATTCAACCCTTGTCGCTATGACCGCTGGGCGGCGCACTGATGTAGGGCACTCCTCCTCCCCCTGTACTCTAGCTTTTGACGTCGTGGTGAGCACCTTACATATTATCCCTCGCCAAAAGAGTGGCAGTGCTGCCGCCACATTGCTGCTTGTTATTTTCCGGACACTATCCGAGTCTGGTGTAATTCATAATCGGTTTTGGGATCATCATCGGATGAGCACAATCGCACATATGATCATAGCAGTAGTACACGTAGAAGGTATTTGCTTTTTTCTTTTTCCACGAATTTTCTCTAGTGACACATTCAAGACAGGTTGCAGCGGAGAGACTTAGAAGCTAATGAAATTCCATGAGCAAGGCGAACATTTCTAAATGTCAATTGGACTCACGGCAAACTCAACAGCTTAATTGGGCCACCGGTGGTGACCTTCCCGATGAGGGCGACTTCGGCCGACGCGTTGATCATCAGATCATGCTTGCCGGTACTGGGGTTGGGTACAGCAGTCAGGGTGGCAGAGCCAGATGCCACAACGACGTTAATCTGCGCTGAAACCCCCGACAACAAGCTACCTGTAAGGCTCGTAATCTTCACTCGACCGGCCACGGGTACTCTGACGTAGAGGCTCGCGGAAACGGCCAGCATCTCGGGGTCAATGGTGCCTACAAGCTGATGAAATGCTTCAGAATCGTAACAGGGGTATCTGGGGTTTTGATATATCGCGAGGCTCTAATTAGAATGGAATGGGCGTTGGATCAAAGGCTCTAATTAGAGGGCTCGCGATGGATCACCTTAGAGGACTTCCCTTTTTCAGGTGGCAGGGGCGCGTGGGCAGTCTTTGATCGAACGGCGGTGTTGTCCCGAGGATACGTCGGGGCGCGCAGGGCGCGAGCGGGGTGGCTGTACTTACCATTTTTGGCACTTTTCACCTGCTTCCTCGGGGCGTGCCAGTTTGTCAGTGTATATGCTAAACATGTTAAATACCACACACCTCACTTCACAGACCCTCAGCATTCATGTGGCACTCGGGACGAACACGGCAAGTTGTGCCAAATTGAGCCTAATGAGCGTGGGTTGATCATTGTTTGTACCTGTTAGCATACCCTTCCCTCTTGCTTCCACTACCATTTCTGCCCTTCCCCTTTCCTCTGGCCACTCCGCTTTGCATCAACCTTATCTTGGCCTCTCTCAGGCCTGTCTCCCTGCACCCCAAGCCTGGAATAGTCCCCTTGTGCTCAAGTTTACTGGCGCGCCCCCCCTGGCCCTCCTGCTTGCACCCGCGCCCCTGCGCCCTGCATCCCCGAACCGATGGTTCTATGTGATATAAAGATATCACCCACATGTACTCCCGAAGTTTCTAGGCCCCGCTGGCCGTAGGCGTCCGCCACAACCGTTTCTGCACACCGCGCCGCGCACCGCTTGCCCCTCCCCCCCCTGCACCTCCATCCACCCTATCGACGGTACTCTATCGTCAGACAACATCACCTACACGCACCCCTGAAATACCTAGTCCCGCGCTGGCTTCGCGCACCCACCACGGCCGTTTTAGCACAGCGCACGCCACACCGCTTGTATCCGCCTCCCTGCCCTCCATCCGCCTTATCGACAGTACCCCGCTGTTATACAACGTCACCCGCACGCACTCCGGAAATATCTAGGCGCTCCCTGGCTTTGCGCATCCGCTACGGCCTGTCCTACATCCCCCGCCCGGACCGCTTGCACCCGCCCCTGCCCCTCCATCCGCCTTGTCGACGTCGTATAACCTCACTCACACACACACCCTGCGATATCTCGGCCGGCAATGGCTTTGCGCATCTGCCACGGCCGTTTCTGCGCCCCCCGCCCCGGACCGCTTGCGCTTGCGCCCCCACCCCTGCACCCCCTGATTGACAGCTCCTTATCGTTATTTGAGGTCGCCCCCACACGTCCCCGCAATATCTAGGTGCCCGCTGGCGTTTTGCGTTCGCCGCCGTTGGTTCTGCACCCCGTAACCCCTAATCGACGGCTCCCCATTGTCGTCTGACGGTGCCCCCACTGCGCCCTACGGACATCTTCGCCGTAATTTTATTACCTTACCTACTTATGGATACCTGCATTCTCGGGGTTTTTTCCGCCTCTTTGCGTTCCCCGCGGCGATTTTTGCGCTTCCATTTTTTTTCTGTCTTATGTCTCCTTTATTTTTCACCCTACGTATTCGTCCGTTTCTTTGAAATGCAAATCGGTGTCAACTTAAAAACGACGAGTCTCGATTCAAAAAGTCATGGCACCTGCTCAGACTATACCACATCCGCGTTGATACCTGCAAGCTTGCAGTAGAGGCTTCCGATATAGAATCTTGAGACAATGCATTCATAAAAAGGAGTTTCTGAGGGAGAGCTCGAGACTGTTGAGACTTGACTCGCAAATTCACCCGAAGAACTCAAATGACAGTAATATGACTCTGAAACAGGCTCACATACCCTGGGGGATGCTCTCAGAGGCTCTGGGACGACATTCTTGCAAATTTAAAACTTTCTTGTCCTTCGAGGTTTTATGTGGACGGAAGCGCACAAAGCTCGTAAGGCTGATGTTCAGTATTTGTGTTTTCTGCGAAGTACTTTTGACTTAACTTGTCTTCCACAATCTCTTTTCTCTCAAAATTCAGCACTCAGAGGACTGATTCGACGTCCCGAACTCAGTGGTAAGGTCCTTGAGGGCGTGAAAAATCCGGGCCGGCTTTAAATTCGCAATATACGGTCGGTGACTGATATTTAAGTACCTTGTTTCTGGAGATTTTTCGATGCTAATAGGAACCTGCACCTTCAGTAACCATGTCTGCAGTTGCAAAACTAAAATCGGAGCACTTACCGTCGAGTACTTTCGAAAATGCCGTTTTTGGCCGGCAAAACTGTTATTTTGGAGCAGAGGTGAGTTTCATACACAAAGCAACATTATAGTGTGTTGCGGATGGGCTTGAAGAGACTTTTGAGGTTCAAATAGAGGGTCCGGAGGAGTATAAACGCTCACCACAACCCAGCCTTTGCGCGGACTGATAATTTAGTTCAATATTTTTTAGATCTGCTTGCACAAAGTTAAAGTACAACAGATTAGAAGCTAACTTGCAGTCTCAACTTGATGCAGCATTTGCCCCAGGCCTCACGGAAAGTCGGTCAAGTTCAGGTCACCTCGTCTGGAATAGGAAATAATCACGCTGTCACAGGTGACGCCGCTTCTTCCGCATCGGATGCACCTTTCCTCATTGCCTTTTCTTTCCTTTGCTGGGCACCCATTCATGGCCTCTCAATACCCATTCGCCTCCCGAACACTCTACAAGTCCTCGACAAGTGAATCATACGCTGGGTCTTACCGTAGTGCCCTATGGTGATTTATTTGAAGGGACTTAGAAGAGACGCATTGGAGCCGACGGAGGAATTCTCCCTGGTTGAAGACCAGCCTGACGCAACACAGGGGACAATTGCAACGCATTGGAGCCTTGGTATAAGTGCTCAGGGTTGTCGGCATCGGGGTGAGCTGAAATCCTTTGATCTTGTACCCGAATAATAACTGCACTTTTCTCAATCAGTTCTACGCCGAATCGCTCCATCCAGGCCACCATAGCATCGCCCAGGAGGTGGTGCAATACCCCCTCACATTTAGTTTCGACGGTAACGTTGAACGCGTCGCCGGCATCGCGGTAAGTGCTGTATATTCCAGATTCTGAATAAAGTTCTTTTTTTCAATCAGTTTCACACCGAATGGCTCCATCCAGGCCACCATAGCATTGCCCAGGACCCGGTACAATACCCCCTCACATTTAGTTTTAGCGGCAACGTCGAGCAGGTCGGCGGCATCGCGGTGAGTGCTGTATATTCCAGATTCTGAATAAAGTTTTTTTTTTCAATCAGTCCCAAGCCAAATCGCTCCATCCAGGCCACCATAGCATCACCCAGGACCCGGTGCAATCCCCCCTCATGTTTAGTTTTGACGGCAACGTTGAGTGCGTCGGCAGCATCGTGGTGAGTGATGTATATCCCAGATTCTGAACAAAATTCTTTTTCTCGATCAGTTCCATGCCGAATCCCTTCATCCAGGCCACCATAGCATTGGCCAGGGTTGAGTACATCGCCCCCTCGCAGTTAGTTGGCATCATGACGCCGGGCGCGTCGGCGGTAGTGTGGTGAGTGACATTTTACAATTTTGTGCTTACAGCCCTTTGCGGAACTTAGGGCGCGGGCCGTTTTTTTTATAAAAAAACACTTTTCAACGAGAATCGTTATGTGAGCTCAGTTCTTGTCCGTTTGCCTTGGAAATATGCTCATTGTGTTCGCAATGCAAATGCGGAGGGCACCACGGTCCTCGTTTTCTCTGATGCGATCATAATTGCCTTATTGGGAAAATGTTGCCCTTTTTGTACAGGACTTGTCACATCCTCTGTGCTGGGGGTCAGATTGACCTATAAATTTGATATGATGTCTTTATGAGTATTACGGAGGGCTGGACGGACCGGTATTTCCTCATATTGTATTTATTTCTTGTATACAAGGTATTCAGATATCCCACATTATGAGAATGCAGAATACCGGTAAACTAAGACACACATTCAAAATCCCGGTCCATCCAGCCTTAAATAGTCACTTTTTGCTTCTTCTTCAGCCAGGCCTCAAAATCACTTTGTTCAGTATCTTTAATAGGTCCCAGGCTATATGTCCTTAGAGCGCGTGGGCCCGCACGCAATCATGTGGTGCGCAAACCGGGAACTGTGCCAAAAGCTACGCAGCACCTTCCAATTACCCCGCGATGGCGCTCCGGGCATCGAACAAAGCTAGTACTAGTCCTCCCCCCGTCGCATCCCGTTCTGCCGCGGCTGGAAGGTAGGCGGGGACCGAAAACACGAAGGCACCATTTCTCGCGTGCGAACGTGCCTGGACCTCCAAATAGGCTTCCCACATCTTATTGCTTTGCTTGCTGCATTCTATGTAGTCTCTCAATGCAATATATTATTTTCGAGAATTTTGAAGCATTTTTTTGTGCTCATCGTCGCCAACGATGTCGAGAGTCATTGATCAATGTTGCCCAAATGCGGTTATTGAGCTCACCATGATCAACGACGCCCACACGCCCGTGGTCGCTATGGGCTGGCAGTGCTGGGAACCACCCAACCTGAACGGGCGTGCCTCTAAGGTGATGTATCGCGATCCCTCTCATTAGAACGTTTGATCCAACGGGTACTTTCCTCTCATTAGAGCCCGCGATATATCACTCCCCCAGGATCTGGTGATCGTAAATGGCAATACCAATCGCAAGTGAGATACCTCGAAGATGCCCAGGAAGGACTGATTGAGGCTGAATGCCTTGCTGCCTCTTTTCAAACCCGGGAGCGCAGACCATTCATCCTCCGCGAAAGGGCCGTTCGGATAGTAGGTGACAATACGAATCCCGTGTAAATCGGCCTCGGCATAGTCGGTGAAAAAGTTGCTGAGCACTGAAAGAAAATACATCGATTAGCCATGCATCTGGAATCGGAAGGTGGACGGGCTTACGTCGTCCCATCGCCTCCATCTCATTCTTAATATCTGATGATAGGCTATGTTAGACGAACAACTCACATACTCCAGTAAGGCACACACCTTCAGCGGGGAAAGGCGCCTCCCGGATCTGTTGGATTTGGGTGGCTTCCAAGCGGGGCACACCCTCAAGCCTCTCAGAACTAAAACGACCACCGCCGGCACCAAACACTGCGTTCCGGGCCCGGTTACACTTAGTCAGCGCAGCTGAGTCTGGCTGATTGCGGGCCCAGTGTAGCCGGCTACACTTACGTACCCGTGTCAGTGTAGTGAGCCGCAATCAGATAAGGGAGATGTCGATTTAATATCCGCGTGGATGAGGTGAGGTGAGGTGAGATGAGAGAGATGGGAACGCACCGGCCTGCGGCCGGTCGTGTGCGGGGAGGAAAGGAGGAGAGGAGAGGAGAAGATGAGGAGGAGGAAGGTATGTGTGTTTGCGGATGGAGCTGGGCCGCTTCGCGGCCGATTCGCCAAGGATAAACACGCGTTTCGACGCGCCTTGCGAATCGGGCGGGATGCGCGCCAACAGCTCCAGTACGCAGTGGGAAAACGGGCCTCAAAGGAGGAGGACCCGAAAAAACCCAAGCGTGGGCACCAGGGACGGTGGGAGGGCGTACGAAAAAATGAGGATAAACGCGTCGAGGAGGTGTTGAGGACGAGACGTGAACGGAAGCGAAGAGCAAGAGGCAATGGGCTTCAATAATAATATAGATAAATAACGCGTGTAAATCTAATCTCGCCTTATCTACCACTCAGGCGGGCTCGTGCCTCGCCAGCCTGAGCTCACACCAGACTCAGCCGCGCTGACTAAGTGTAGCCGGGCCCGGAACGCAGTGAAAGCTTGGAGTATCCAGTTAATAAGCGGCAGAGCCCTTTGATTGTGGAAGTACTTTACTCACACTATCGGGAACAAGCTGACCCCTTTCCTTTGTTCCATCTGTCCGGTGAAGGGAGTTGCCACCATGTATTGCATGAGCACCTCGCTGGGGATGTTCAGCCCGCCGTACGGTACGTCGGGACGCTGAATCGCAAAGACGATGTCTCCAGAGATGCCCGCGTCCTCGAGATGGGTAATGGGAAAACTCTGAGATTTTCCTCCCTGAAACGTAATCCTGGGCCTATGAAGCAGCGTCGTCCGCCCGAACATAGGAACAACGAGGTCAACCTTGCAGTTCCAAAGGGCTGAGAACTGCCCGTCCCAGGACGCAGAAACCTGCAAAGCAAAAAAGATCAGGATAAACGAAGAGAGGTACTCTCTTCACATCACCTCGAAGTAGCCAAAGCCAGCCTGGAACTGCAAAAAACTGCCTCCGACACTTTGGTCGAACGAGGGCACCGAGACGCCGTTGGCCAGAAGAACCACGGGAACACTCTGGTCTCCGAGAGCCCCCTGGAATTCGTTCCTCATAATGAACTCATTAACGGCTGCAGGATAGATGAGGTTCGATCCGTGACTTGTCGCGAGGAGGAGGGCCTACCTGAGCCGAAGCTAGCGTCAAAGTTAGAGTCAGACATTCTGGATGCAGAATGTGAGTCGAATGTGTGATACAGGCGCAAGACTGTGAACCTGGTTGCGAATATTGGAGTGAAGTGTTCACGAGTACGGTGGTTATGCTGGTGATGTAAACTCAAATGCCATTTTCGAGCCTTTTATATTTCACTGCCCAAAGCGTTATAGGTTGGGAAATCAGAGATTCACTCAGAGCAAAGAAACGGCGGGATGAAAGCCTGCATTTTTGATGTGTCACAATGCAGAACAACCGTGGATATCGGGTACCTTTCGCGAGACAATTCCGCGGCTCCCGAAAGAAAGACAGGTTGAATGGCGCCCGAGATGTGCGCCTGACATGTGTCATGCCGAACTCGTCGGATGACCTACGATCAGCCTACAATCATCAAAAGGTAACCTTTGCCCCGAAAATCACTGAATTCTCTGGGAATGGAGTTTTCTTCAGAATTCCCATCCAATCCAGACAATCTTTGCAAATCCATTATGGAGTATGAGATTCAGGCCGGCGAAAAGTTTGCTAAAACCTGTAGAATCGGGAACCTTTTCAGCCGTGCCAAATGCAGGGATTTCGACTGCAGTTTGAGCGCGACTGAAAATGGTGGCCAACACTGTATGCCGCGATAGATTATCTTCGGAACCAATTTCGGCTGATGGCCGAAACGGTAACCTTCAGACGGGCCGAAGGCGGCAAGGATGCTGGCCCGGAAACAATAAGTTCGGCGCGACGTTCAAACTGCTTCCGACACCTTTTCTTTCACTGCGCATGATGCTGCCGCTGAAACTTATGGTTTCGCCAGTGATTTCAGCTGGGCTGCAATTGTGTCCGAAGATTCAACAAGATTTTCCAGCCGAATGCAACCGTTTCGGCAACATTCGCCGGGCTGGATCCAAAGCTTTCGGGAAACCAGTTCAGCCGGGCTTGATTTTGGCGGTGTAGGATTTGTTAGCTTTGCATGCAATAATTATCCAAATCTGTCTGAGAAGACGCTACGGAGGTTCGGTCACTGGAACGTAGGTTCCTACAATAGAATCCAAATAGAATAATTCAGTGTCAACCATCAGTACCGTAGCAACGGCACTACTTAGCCGAAGCATAGGCTCACCAAAGCTGGCCGAACCTAGCGGAACCGTGTGTGTGGCTCGAGGTTACAAAGTCAGCTGGACATAGCCTCGGCTGTATATAGATCTGATATGTGAATGCAGTGAAATCACCGGTGGCAGAAATCTCCGACTGCCAATTTGGAATGGGCGAATCCGGTAGGCGACTGAGGAAGTTCAGCGAGTCAAAGTTGTACCGGACATTCAATGGAGTTCTCTGTTCTCTTGAATGTATAGAAGAACCCTCGGTCCTTCGATAATGCCGGAGTCTCCACCCTTGCATGGTGGTGTCAAAGATTCATGCTTGCCAGTACTATTCAAGGGGATTTGAATTCCCGAAATATATACCCCGACTCGATTTTAATTTTTCAGCAGGTTGGGCCTACCCCCCCCCCCCCCCCCCCCCCCCCCCCTAATGAGGGTGATGCCATCAAATTCCCAATTTAGGACCCCCCTATGGTCCCGCTAAGCTGGGAACTTTACTCAGGGTAGATTCATGCCTCCCAGCTGTCAGTGGTGCATAAATTAAGGGCTCCACATGCAACTGAGGATGTCCTAGAAAGGTGGGCCTCATCTAATAGCTCAATAACCACATATGCTCTTTGTATGCATGAAGAGGCTCCTGGTAAGGTCAGGCGATACAAGGTCAATATAGATTGAGAAAACTCAAAGACTGGCTATCTAAGGAGTTTTGCACTCTACCTCTACCATTGTGTCGTCGGGAGGTTGAACATTGAGATCATTCTCAAGTCATGTTTGATCGCAAGCTCCACCAAACACGATGCCGTGCAAATGCCGTGGACCAAAATGGAAATTTAAATCACTCTCACTTGCCAACAGCCAAGGCAAGTCCAGAATACCCTATAGAGGGACTAGAGAGCAGAGTTGAGGATCCACAAACATCCTAGTGTGTCTTAAAGCTCCCAGATTGAAATATTTAAAACCCCTCGAAATTATTTTTTCAGCTGGGTGGGGGTACCCCCCCCCCCCCCACTATATATGGAAATTTCTTATCTTCGGAGTCCCTTGGTACTATTCATGTTGTCTCCGAGTCACGATCTACAGTAAAATAGCTTCATTAGTGAGCGATACAGAAAATGAGGTACCATTTAGTAGCTGTGGTTAAGCGATGTTACGAGAAGACATGGCCGAGACTCGCGGAGTAGAGCGTGAGGCCGCACGAAATTGAACCTGGAATCATTTCAATGTCAGCACTATCGGCACGGCAGCGAAGTCCGACCGAAAAATCCCTTCGCGGAATCAAAGGCTGAAAGGCTGAATGAATGGTGGGGCTCACTGCATGGCGGTTGGAACGGCGCCTGCACCTTTTGAGGTTGTCGTGTGTCTGCTACCTGCGTTCACCGAACACTATATAAGCACACGCACGCCGCCCACCTCTTTAGACCCCTCGAAAAACATCCGCCACTTTGCATCGGCACTCATCACATTCCGCACATTGTGCCTTCTGCTAAAATATGTCTACGTAAGTCCCTCTGTCGGTCTTCACCTCCAGAGTTTGTGGCTGAGCCATGAATTGCATAGTGTTCCCGCCACCAAAGTCGTCAGCAAAGAGGAGTTCGAGGCGAAAGTGGCTGAATATCAGAACGCCGCCGGACGCGTCGTCACCCCCGCCGACGAGGTCCTGACTTTGGAGACGTTGGTCGGTGTGCCTGCAGGCACACTCGGCGAGTCCGCTGCAATCTTTACGGAGGAGGGGAAGGTCTGCAGCAACTGCGGCCGTGCTTTCACCTTCCTCGACATCGCGGAAACCGGGCTCAACGTGCACAGCAAGGAGTTCCTGCGCGATGTGCTGACTGGAAAACATGGGCACATTCTCAACTCGGGCAGCCAGACGATCAACTGCCACAATTGCGGCACAAAGGGGGCCGCCAGCGGGCTTTTCGCCTACTTTTCGCCTCCCTTTTACGCTTGGTCCTATACATCCCCATCACGGTCACCGTAGAATGTATTAATGGTCTCACCGACTACCTGGATTGTATTATTGTTCGAGTGTGCGCGGCCCGATTCGTTCGCCTCTTATGAAATCGCTCTATGTAGCTGTTTGGCTGAACTTGCGACAATCCATACAGTGGAGACCGGGATAAACGAAATGCGCCATACACTCCCGATTGGCAAGCGCGACACAGTGTCGCACTTGAGGAGGTTTGTGTCGTCTGAATACCGCGGGCAAGGTAAAGTCAAGGGCCCATAATATTTGCGGGCCAGCTGAAATAAGGGAGTTTCCAGGCATGGATTCCGACTCCCGTCTGACCAGGGTTGCGGGGGAAAACGAGCGCTTTTTCCCTGCAGATTGATCACGACTCTTGGCGGAATAGGGGGAATAGGACGGGAAAACGTGCTCCCAAGTCAAGAAATTGCACATAGCGGGGCGAAGACTGAGTCGGAGTCGTTCCGAGAGGGCCTCACTGAGGCAGGAAAAAGCCGTGTCACGCCGTGGCGTGTCGTGACTGCCGTGGCCGTGTCGCCGTGTCGCCGTGTCCCAGCGGGTGACTGACACTCTTGCTCTCAGCGGTGAGGAACACTCTCACCCTGCGCTCAAGTGATCTCTCCCACCACCCAATGGATTTCCTGGCTTAAGATGTGCTTGATATCGTATAGTATAAATCTTGACTAACGGCTGTTATTGATTCATAACCAACTCGAACGAGCTTCAAGAACAAGATATCTCCAAGCAAGGTGCACATCACTCAAATTGACTGTCTAAGGATAGTCGAGGTATAATAATTGAGAGACTCAAGTTGAAATTTGATTTTCGTAATCGCACCCCAATACTGATTCCCCACAGCTCGATTCCGGTGTATCTCTTGGTAATTTTGTCATTGTGCCTTAGTATATGTTGTGGACTGCATCCTCAAGGCAATACATGCCCTTCAAAACTTTCAGACATTGAAATGCCGTTCGAGTTGCTTTGCACGTGATCGCGTCGACAAATGTCTCTGGCGCGTCATGTATAGAATAGTGGATGAAAGACGTATTCTTTCGACTCAGGTACATGTCTTATTGATATAATACCCCATTCCGGTGAAGGGAAACAATTGGTCAAGCCACATGATGCCTTGAACCAAGCGAGTTCCGAGCATCATCGGTTGAAGTGTCTGGCTGCGAGAGACTATCTTTGCACCGCGCAAAGAGCTCCCGTGAAAAAACTCACAGCAGGAATGAGGAACTGAACCAGCACGGCAGTGCACGGCACCGTGCACCTCTGCCGTGCAATACCGTGCACCGCCGTGCTGGCCCATACGGCTTGCACAGTCACATATGTTGCCCATTCTCATCACATACCATGCCTGCATTGTGGTTTTTCCTTACTAGTGCAGCCAGTTGTGAGGCATTCACACGTCGTATCCCGGAAAGAGGCTGAAATCTGCCAGCAACACTCATGCTCGTCCTTCCCGAGATATTGAGCATATACTTGTGAGTCCCAGCATGTAATTATCTACCTTCAGACCTCAAAATTTAGAAGGCCTCTCAACTCCACTAACCATGGTGCGAGTGCAAAAGTTTGACCGTTTTAGGCAATCTCGAACACAACCGTGAGAATTCAAATGATGCCAATAAAATAATGATTTCCCCTTTCCAACATCACTTCCAGGCACCGGCAACTTTTCCTACAGTTCATATGGGTGCTCTGAGGTCAAATCCAACCATATTGGCCAGGTTCCATTTACTGGGGCATTTGCTCAGTGTCCCCAGATACAAAACTGGATTACAGATAAATTGATTGCAAAGGCAGTATTGGTAATATAGCTTGCTACAGGGAGTAGAGGAAAATGCTGGTTGTCATCTTACCCAAGAAACCCGAAATCCCACAAAAAAGCCACGTCGGGACACGCCAGCACTGCCACTGCGGCACACCACACCACGCCACGCCACGCCACGGCGAAAAACCGGTGCCCGTTCCGAGACCGACACGACGACGGCGGTTACGATCACGTATAAGCGCCTTCGTGATGTACTCGGACTCGGTGTGGATTCGGACGATGAGTGTGGAAGAGCCGGTACGTCCTCCTGCATACGGTAGTGGCGGTACGTATCTTGACTGAGACGAGTTCAGCGCTAGCGCTTGCGAGAACTTCCGTCACGGTTGAAGCTTGATCGAGGCGACGTTATATATACGCTGGTTTCAAGCTCTTGACGGCGGACTCAAGCGGACTCGGATATTTGTGACGATGAAGATGGGTTGCGGGTCCCAAGCTTCAAGTAAGTGCAAACCACCCGGGTACTTAGCTCGGCAAGAAACTCTTGGACCGTTGGACGTTCACGATCGCGTCAATGTATTCTGCTTGTGGACGCCTTCGGTGTGGGGAGGTAATCTGCGTCAACAATACCTGACGGTATTAGGATCAATTCTATGAACCACCCGTCAAGGTTCAAATGGTAATGGTGATTATATCATATGGTTACAACTTGATTGAGGTAGTTATTTCTCTGTTGCATGGTCTCGGCTCTGTGGATGCACTCCAAACGTTCTTCCTCCATTCAATCTACGCACTATTGTTTGTTCTTCTCAGATCTGAAATCTCGGCGATCACATGTGCAGGAAGGTTCTTGGGAAACCAACCACCTGGTCGCATTTACGGCCCGGCAACCTGTCCTGGAAGGACTCAAGAACGCCTTCTGAACCCGGCAACGGGACATTTAGTTGCCGAATCGACTCTCTCCTACTCCTCCGATGTCTAGTGACAACAAACCAATTGGGGGAGAATTCGGCCAGGTTCGCGCAAATATCGACTTGGAAACTCTTACCAGGTATCTTCTCGAGTATGTGGAGACACTTCGGGGACCCATCGACGTGAAGCAGTTCAAAGTAAGTCGGGCGAGGGTTCATGGGCGGCACACTAATTGTGCATTCAGTTCGGACAGGTATGCCGCCGATACGTTGCATGTAACCTCTCTTAACACGGAGGAAGTCCAACCCAACTTACTTTCTGACGGGTGCCAAGTAGGTGCATGTATTCATGGTCCCATGAGGATGCTGCTAATTTTGAAAAGCGAAACTAAGTTTGTGTTGCGCAAGAAACCCGCAGGCGAACTCATATCCAACACGGCGCATCAAGTAGAACGTGAATATACCATGCTCCGCGCGCTGCACAAGCACAACACAAATCCTTCTACCCCGCGGGCTCAGCAGGTCCCCGTGCCAGAGCCTATCATTCTCTGCGAGGACAAATCTATCATCGGGACGCCATTCTATGTTATGAAGTTTGTCGATGGCCGCATCTTCACCGACACAACAATGCCTGGGATGTCTGTGCAGGAGCGCCGGGAATGGTAGGCCGCCATCACCTCGCAGGCTACTAGATCCAACATCTTTCCAGCTGGCTCTCTGCCGTAGCTGCTCTCGTGGCCCTCGGCTCAGTATCCCCTGCCGCCGTCGGCCTGTCCTCCTTCGCGCCCTCCTCAGACTACTTCCTTCGACAGACCAAGTCATTTGGGCGCCTCGCCAGCACTCAAGCTGCCGTGGTCGACGTCGACACGAAGCGGCCGGTTGGTGACGTCCCTTACTACGATGAACTTCTGGCGTGGTATTGCAAGAACCTCCCCGACGAGAGCAAGACCGGGCCGCGCATCGTCCACGGCGACTACAAGCTCGACAACTTCATCTTCCACCCCACCGAGAACCGTGTCCTCGCAATCCTCGACTGGGAACTCTCTACACTCGGCAACCCGGTGTGTCTCTTCTTCTTTTTCGCCTTCAAGCATGCCAAACGATATTCTTAGCTCGCCGACTTTGTGAGCCTCACCATGCCGTGGACCATCCGGCCAGCAGACATGCTGATCAACTCGGACAAGCCCCTCATGGGCGGTTACCTCAAGGACATGCCGGAAAAACAACCCATCCCGCTCGAGGATCTCGAGCGCGAGTACTGCTGCCTCACAAATCAGCCGTACCCCATAAAGGACATCGTGTTCGTGCGGAGTTTTATGTTTTTCCGGGTGCGTAGCCACATGTACATTTGTGGACGAGTCGCGGTTCTGATGATACGTATAGGGCGGGGTCATTTTACAGGGTATTGCGGCGCGCATTGCACGGAAGCAGGCGAGCTCGGAGCGGGCGTATATATACGCGCAGGCCTTCCCACTATATGGAAAGCTTGCGAAAAACGTTATAGAAGAGTCGGGCGGCAGGATTGGACCTCGGGAAAAGTTGTAGTTGTGAATACATTGTTGCATTACCAGGTCGCTGACCCTATTTGCACGAGTGCGTCCCAGTTCTTCAGCAAAGACTCAGCATTCTGCATATTACCTAGCTGGAGCTCTATCTACAAGCTGAGTTCATCGATGAATTACCTCCAGGCCTTCATCGCCCCTAATCTCCGCGAATGCACCCTCGAGAATCCCTAAATATTCCTTGGAAAGACGCCAATAGAGACTTTGGCCGCCTTTATATCAATGTAGACATGCACGGTGCGTTCTGCACTTGATTCGTCTAAATACTGCCATCAACAGTGAAGTATACCAAGCGATATTTTTGTAAAGACTGTATTTCAAGTGTAACTGCGCGCGTATTGGCTGTGTAATTACTTGCACGGGCTCGGCAGGATCCGCGGATACCGTCCTTGAATATCATTCAAACTAGATATTCACAAGTTTGAAAACTTGAAGGCATATCGATTCAGAAGTTGAAAATATACTCTACGTTGGATACCTCGCGTCATGACCTCAAACGGGAAGAAAAGCATACAACGGGTGCCTTGATATAACCACGAGAGAAAAATGCGAAAGCTATCAGCTATCTCGTGATATTGTACCTTTAGGTAATACTATCGCGCCGGGATCCTGGACACCTAAGGGGTTTGGGCCCAATTTCGAGCTTACACAGGGGCTTTCCCCAGAGTTGTGGGTCCTAGTCAATAGGCATCCTGCGAAGAGATTGAGGATATTTGTAATGATTTTGGTGCCGTTTCGAGTGCCCAACGAATTTAATTTCCACAGATTTCCCGAAAGGGGAATTGACAGGCATCCTGGCCACCCTCAAAAGCTCTCATGAGCCAAATGTTACTTGTTTTCACCCTAGTTCCTGTTTTTAATTCACAGTTTGGCTTCCCTCTTCCCGCTGCTCCCGAGCCCAAAGAGGTGCATGGCAACCTTCCTCATCTGGATCTCCTCGCTGCCCTCAGTGATCCTGTACCGGCGGTGGTGTCGCCAGATGTGTTCAAAGGGCAGGTGCCTGCTGTAGCCCCTGCCGCCGTGGACTTGGATCGCGCGGTCCGCGGCGTTGGTGCACAGGCGGTTGGCAAAATAGTTACACATGGCGACCTTGTGGCTCAACTTGGTCTCGATGTCGTCGGGCGGGGTCTGGTCCATCTCGGCGGCGGTCGCGCGGATGAGGAGGCGCAGCATCTCGGCCTGGGTGGCGAGCTCGACGAGCGGGAACTGGATGGCTTGGTTGACTGAGAGGGCTTTCCCAAAAGGCTTGCGCGAGTTGGCGTGGGCGACAGACTGGTTGATGCAGTAGACTGTGGCGCCCAGCGAGGAGGCGGCCTGGCGGATGCGGTTCTCGTGCACGAAAGCCTGCGCGATGGACAAGCCGTCGTTATCCGGTCCAAGCACAGCTGACTGGGCGACCCAAACATCCTTGAAAGAAACAGTGGCGTGGTCGGTGGGCATGTTCAGCGTCCTGTGAATTGTCAGTGGTGAACAGCATCGAAGTAAGCAGCTATACCATTCATAACTCTCCACCTTGATCCCAGGTGTTTCCCTCGGTATCACGAAGCATGTAATCCCCTTTGAGCTTCCATCTTTGCCACTTGTGCGGGCAAACACAAAGCAATGAGTAGCACGATGCATGCCGGTCTGCCACATCTTCTTCCCATTAATCCTCCACCCCTCTTTGCCGCTCCTCATTTCCTTCACAGCACGCGTTTCCATCCACGTCGCATCGCTGCCATGGCCGGGCTCAGTCAAGCCGAAGGTAATTCTCACCTTGCCTTTCAACCGGCCGCCGATGAGCTCGTCCTTCTGGTGGGCATCGCCGAAGCGCTGCACCATGACCACGTCCGGGAAGTTCCCGACGACGCTGTGCTCGTTCTGCAAATCGTTGAACAGGCCTAGCCCCTTAGCTGCCAGGTGCTCGCGGATCACGGCCATCCACAGGTTGCTGCCGTCGGCGCCGCCGTACTGTGCGGGTAGGGCAAAGCGCCAGAAGCCGGCGTCGTCGGCCAGGTGCATGGCCTGGGCAAGCAGGGCCTCCCATTCCGGCCGCGGCAGTCCCTGGTTATCCCAGTCGGTGCGGGCGTGCTCGCGGCGGTGGTCAAAGAAGCGGTTATTGTCGTCGCGGGATTGAAGTGGCTTGATGGTGCGGGCAATGAAGTCGTCGAGGCGGGAGAGGTATTGGGTGAGATCGTCAGGGAGAGCGGTGGTCAGGGTGGAGGATTTCATTATGAGGGTAACACAGAGTTTGTGCGTACTCGTTAGGATGAGAAGAGAGGGTGGGCTCAGCGGTGCCCGAGAGGATGAGAAAGAGCATATCGAAGTGATGGCCCAAAATACTTCTTCTCTTCTCATTGACATATGGTCTGCAGACCCGTGGTCGTCGCGGTTGCAATCTTTCAAAGAGATGATTCGGGCCGATATTTCCGCAATATTCAGACTTCGTACATCAGGAAAAGAAAAGATAGACGCAACAAGGGTAACTTCTTGTACATGCTTGAATATTGAAGTTACAATTGCGCGCTTCAACAAAGTTCGGTCGAAATCCATAAGCGAGGTTCGGTGGGTTCACAGATGTGCCAAGCCATATAGAGGTGACTCAACGCGCCGGTGTGCACGCCGGACGCAGTTCGCTTCGAGCAGTCGATACGCTGAAGGCCGTATACTCAACACTCGCTGCATCCAAAGTGCTGATAACGTGAGGGTTATGCACCGACACCATGAGACGATCAACCGTGTCCTGCAAACGAGCCGCGCGGGCTGCAAGCTCGGCGTCAGTGCTCGGAGTTTGCTGATCTCGATCCAATCATTCTGGATTGCACAATTCAGTCCGGCAAATGCAATGATATGTATTAAGAACTCACGCGTGGGCGACCTGTGCTGTAAAGTTCAATTTCGCGCTGGAGGCGCTGCCGCTGAGCAGGAAACACATCAAGGATAGCAGAGTTCATATCTGGGGTTGCGTTGCCCGGCGAAGGCGGAGCTGCCGGATCGCCAGTGGCCAAGTCGTTGAAAAGGGTCTTGAGGGCCAGGAAAAGGGCCGCGGGATATCCTTCGCGAGTTATCGCACTTGGTGGAGACCTCCGCCAGTGCTAGCAGGTCAACGATGCTGGGTTCAAACACCCCACTCTCGGTGACGTTCAATCGAAACTCGGTCGTGTGTATGACGTCGTACTTGGTCCGTACCAGTTTCCTCGTGCTCTCCCTGACGTGGGCGAGGCACAAGTCCGATCTGGCTGTCCCCGGACCATCGAATCCTTCGAGTTTCATTCGAACAGGGAAGTCCGGAGTATCGGGCAGTGCCTCCTCAAGCTGGACAAGCAGGAACGGGTAACTTGCCGCACCGCGAGTACGGCAATATGCAACGCATCCTTGACGGAAAGGATGATCATTTGGATGTAGCCGTCCAGAGTGATGCGTCGTGTGCGGGGAGGAAAGAGGACTCCGAGCGCCCGGTACCGCCAACAACGATAAAAGCACATTTCGAGCGGAGGAGGCAAGAGGGGACAAACAGGAGGGCTTATTCCGGGTAACAGTGAGACTTTCCGATCGACCCCTGGCTCGGTTCAGATATATCGAGTCCCTATCTTTAGGCATATTAGGAACGCACCACTCACAGGTTCCACCGCCACTTGTAGATTTCCAACTTGATATCTTCATCGGAGATGACACAAGGAAGAAGCCGATAACTCTGATGAACGCGCCAGACAGAGTGAGGGCATTCCCCCCCACGAGGCGCGAGCCGATCTTTGAGTGTAAGACGGGCAACGAAATACCGCCAGAGAGAAGGCGTCGCATGTAAAGTCGGAGGGCATTATCGAATGAAGTGAAAATATCTTTGAGAGCATTTATGGTGGCGGTCTCGAGACGATCAGCGTCGTCTTCAAGCAAGTCTGGACGTCGGTAATCGCCCCCAAAGGACCGCGGAGGAGAGTACAGTGGGTATCAGAAGGGTGGCACGAGTACATAACACAGGCGCTGAGCATTGAACGTTGAAACCAGCATCGAGTTTGGAAAACAGAGGTGAAAGCGAGAAGCAAGAGCAGTTGATCCGCGATCAACATAGCCACTACTTTCGCGCGGAGGCTTTTCTCTTTTTTTTTCTGCCGCAGAAAAGATGGAGCGGGTTGGAATCAAGCAAAATTTCTGATGGTCCAGACGCCAGACCAAGGCGGCAGAGGCAGAGAAAGAAATATTTTTGTCAGCACGGTGTACAGCGACTTCGGATTACAGATAAAATTATAGGTAGCTCAATGGCCGAGGGCGGCAAGAACAATGGTGTTCATGTGTACAGGACATTGCCCATTACGTGAAGTCGCTCTCTGCCTGCGGCAAGGGCGGCGGGGACGGCGTGGTACCTGTCGTGAGACGGTCGGCCCCTCGAGATCGCTATCTTTTCAACCGAAGAACTCGGTAGGATGTGCGGCACCATACTGGCTGGCCCGCTAAAGTCGCGCAGAGCTGGTAAGGAGAGGTCGGAGAGCCGTGGATCGTCGGTAGCATTTCAGAGACCAAGGATGATACTGATATAGCGCGGACTCGGAATATAGCAGGATGCAAACAAAGGAAGGGGATCGTGTCAGTGCAAACGGGGATCAAGCAATCGTCCAGGTGGGGAAAATGGGCATGAGGGAAAGCGGCGAATAGAGGTATTGAAGATGAATACTCCAAGAATTCGAGGGATGTAAGGTTGGCCAAGGCCATACTGAGGAGGCGTTTGAACGATTCAAGTACCCCATCCAGCGGAAGGTTCCTGTTTCAATTATGTAGATGGATGGTGGGCGAGATCTCAAAAGGCGAGTCGCGACGTACATGATCAGGACCTTAACGCAAGCGGCGGCTGGTGTGTTCGAAATGAGAGTCTTGAGGACTTTTACTGTACAAGCCAAGGTGGACCGTGACGGCGAGATGGCGATAAATCCACCGCAAGCAGATGTGGTACAGTCCGCGGTTGGTCCGACACAGTACAAGGTGATCTGGTAGAGGTGTGTGAGATGTTACCGCATCGAGAAGCTCGGTGGGAAGACAGCTGAATTCCGGTGGCATGAAGGGAAGAAGGAGGCAAGTCACACCTCTGGGCAAAAGATAGAGGGATGGTTGCACGCAGCGTTCGAAGTCCAGACGAGATTCCAAGCGTTGTGTCAAGGCCGGGTGAGGCACTGTAGTCATTGGATTCGTTCAAGCTACTGGGTTTGTGGGTGCGCTGGTCGTGGACCTGAACTGGACGTCACAACGTGGTGTTGCCAGTGCGTGGTGGTGGGAAGCAGAAGGGCTCGGTGTGGCGGTGATGATCATAGATCCTTCGGATCATTCGGCCCGCGTTTCTGCGCTCGTCTTCCACACCTTGCACACGGCCGACGAAGTATCCGTATTGCAGTCTGCACAGCCCCGATGCTAACTCCTGGGCCCCGGGTGGGCTGGAGCTTTCTTCCCAGAATTCGCGCAGTTCGCCTTCGTTGCCATTCGATCGAAAACCTGGATGTCGGGCACAGCGGGACAGAGCTGGTGGATGCTTTGGCTTCGGGCGAGCTGAGGGTGCTTACACACCCTGTTCTTCTATGTCTCCTGCTTTTCCTTTTGCGGGGCGGGTGTTTGGGAGGCAGTCCTGTCGCGCAGATTATTCCCGGAAACCTTTGGCGCTCTTAGGAATCTCTCTTTTCCCCTCCCTCGGGAATTTGCGCTGTTGTGCCCAAGCATCTGCACGTTTCTCCCGGTGGTTCTTTTGAGGCTTATCCTTCAAACACAAAATACGACCTCAGCCCCTCTTCTTGTTTCTTCATTTTCCATCCTTTCCTCGTCTTACTGCGTCGACTTCATTTGTCTTCGCGCCGCCCTCAACCCGTTCTGCAGTCGGGTAATTTTCCACACCTACGCGACCTCGCCCACTGTCCGGTGCGTCTTATCCATTCCGGGACGTCGCTCGTGCATATCCAGGACATTGTGTGCCACACCTGTCTTCCAGTCAATTTGGATGTTCCTGACCTTCGCTCCTTTTTCTTGGTCAGATTGCGTGGTTTTGTTTTCTAAAGGCTCGGCTGTGTCCTAGACGCACGGGCTCATCTGGCCATATCCGGAATTTTGAAGCGGCTCCGTACCAAGTGACTCGTCTTTCACCACTGCCAACCTGCCATCTCCATCCATCGCCTCCTCGAACGTGTTCACCTGTTGTTACCCATTGGAGCGATGGAGCCAGTGGGGCACGGCATGTTCGACAAGCGCGCGTCGGACGCGCGTGCTCACCAACTCTGGTAAACCTCGTGCCCGGCGCATATTAGGGGCAGTCAGAGTAGACGATTAACCCGCGATTAATGCCGACGATTCATCAACGATTCTGGAATTAATAAATCGTGGGAGAATCGTCATAAAACATTAATCGCCCATAATCGGTGAATCGCCTCCAGACGTGATTTAAAGGCGATTCACGATTCACGCTCCATTCAAATCCTTAACAAGACTACATTTCGTTTGTTACCCCAAATATGACAAATATTATAATTATCTTTTGTCTCGTGATTATATACTTTTATCCGTCCACCTCCTCTCCTCGTCGATCATGCCGTCGGACACCACAGCACGCCCTTCTCGGGCAGTCAAGGGTAATGCAAAAGCAAAAACAGCGGCCCAGATTGCGCAGGCCGAGAGCAAGGAGGCTGAAAGCGATACTCCTATTAAGCGCAAACGCGGAAGACCCAAAAAGAAGCTCACCCCCGATGAGCTCACAGGAAGTGGTTCAGATGACGGTGTAGTCATACCCAAGGTACCTGTCAAGGTCAAGACAGAGGCAGAGGTGGAGGCAGTCGAGATTGAGTGTGTTATCTGCTAGCGCTGTGTCTCGGGACATATTGACCAAGAGCACCTTTCAGCTGGAGCGGCGACGCAGCTCTTACTTGGACCTTGGTCACGGCCATCGAAGGCGACGACGCCATCCGCCGTGGCCTCTTCCCACCCCCTGGTTCTTCGAAGCGCACCGGCGGCCTGCCCAAGAAACACTTCCACTGGCAGCTTGCTAACACATGCTTCGCGGAGCATCCAGCTTACGAGCAAGCATTCAAAAGAGCGGTGAAACCAAAGCAGCAGGATGTGTGGACAGGGAAGATCAAGAATAGATTGGGAATGTGCGTACAATTATTTTGTTGGTGCTATGCGAGATGTGAATTGAAGGCGGCGCACCCAGTATAAAGGACAAAGTCAAGGCCGCAATGGACCTCATGGGGCAGACTGGGGCGGGCCTCGAGTCCGTCGGCGACATCCAGGAGGGCACAGAACTTATGACCAAGTGGGGTGCGTACCGACAACTTCCCTACGAGGCCCAAACTGACTTGCGACACCAGATGAGATCAAGCTCGACTCGCCTTGGTTCTGGGAAATGCGCTCGCTAATTGGGGAGCGCCCTAACCTTCGCCCCGTCGGAATTGGTAATAATAACAGTGCCATGGACGTCTCATTGCTCCTCCCCGGGTCCGATGATGACACTGCGCGGACCAGCTCTCCTGACCTGTTCCCTGAGACGCTGGCGGGTATGGACATGGACTCCGATGACGAGAGCACTTTGGCTAAGCAGCCTATCGAGGTCGACGACGATAGCGACGTGGAGGGGGTGAAGGCAAAGACTGGTGGCAGCGCGAAGCCGCCGAAGCGCCGAGCTGTCAGTGAGCCAGCATCTCCGAACGTAAAGCCTCCCACGAAGAAGACGAAGCCCCAGCCGGCCGTCTCTGTTCCCACCACCTCGACTGCCAAGCTCGCGAAGCCTGCTACGACGAAGGACAAGTTTACCGCCACCATTTTGGCGGAGGAGGAAACTAGGCGGAGGGAATTGGCGTTGACGAAGGACAAAAATAGGGCGCGGGCGGAGATTGAGCTGGCGAAGGTCAAATCACTCAGAGATGTGAAGGTGGAGAAGACGAAGATGAAGGCGAAGGAGAAACTCGCGAAGATAGAGCTTGCGCGCCTCAAGATGGAGCAGGACCACCAATTCCGCATGGCCCAGTTCGGTCAGACTCAATACTCGCAGTCCCATGGACAGTCGTCCCACGCCGGGTCCAGTATGGGTAGCCAATCCATGTTCCCCAACGACCACGACGATCTTTTCCAGCTCAGTCTTCCCCACCACAATTCTTCCGATGCTGCCAGCTCCTCTGCGTCCACTCCTTTTGGATTCAATAGTGCGGACGGGTTCTGAAGCCTTTACCTCATCCCTCATGCTTATCTTTTGGTGGTCTACTACCCCCTCCCCTCCCTCCTTCTTCACTCTGCTTATCAGCTCCCATATACCCTTTTTTCTGTTCTTGCGCGCCGAATATGGATGACGTCACCATTTCCACATTTGTGGATTTTTGTCGTTCTTCTCTTTGTGCTCCCTAAACTCTACCTTGATAGGTACATACATTGTATCCTAACCACATCCCTTTGAAACCACATTCATTGAACTAAAATCATTGCGCCAGTGGCGTCTTGAAGAAGCGGGGCACAGTGCCCCACTTGCACAGCCATGTCATGTCCCGATCGGGACTGGCAAAGCTGTGCTTGGTAGGGGTCATGCTCTTCAGTCTTTACAGGTGTGTAGTATTATATTTCAGTCTGAAGAGAATGGTTAAAGATACTTGAACTCTAGTACTCCAACAGCGCTGACTCTCATTAATAATATTATCAGCCACGGCGGTAGCGGTGAGCATCTGCATGCCTAGCCGCGCGCTGCTCCCTGCGCCGCTCTAGTGCACGAAACAATCGACGCTTCAGTGCCTCTCGGAAGGCCTTCCCCCCATTCAGTCTTCCCTGGCGGCCACCTGTATTCTGCGGGACAGCACCACCGTCGTCAGACTCACTGCCCCTATCCGACTCGGAAGCTAAGCCTTCAAAAATAAACGGGTCAGGGTCGTCCGAGTCAGCTTCTTCACCTCGCTCCTCCTCCTCAGATCGAATGGCAAAGGCATGAATTGCAATACAAGCGGATACCCAATAAGTTGCAATCTTGTGTGACGCCTCGTCCTTGATGTGTACGCGAAGGTGCTTCAATGAATGGAATCGGCCCTTGAGAAAGCCAATGGCGTGCTCAGACCGAATACGGAGCATGGAGAGGTGATTGTTGAACTTCTCGTTCTCAGCGAGGTCCTTCAAAGGCTTTTTATAAGGGGCGGTAAGCCATGTATCAATCTAATCAATTAGCGTGTATACTTTATACGACTGAATGAAATGGAACATACCGGATACGCTGAGTCCGCCCAAATCCATTCTCCATCTTCCAGAAGTTCGGTATGATTCTGCGCAAGTGAAGTATCACGCCACGCCACCGCGTCGTGGGTGCTGCCGACATGCCCATAACCAAAGTCGATGATCTGGAGGTTGGGCAAGTTTATGATCTGAACTATTGTTAATGTAAGGAAAGAAAGAGAAGAAAGACGAGAACACCCCTGAAAGTTCAAGGAATAGTTACACTTTCTATCGAAATAACTCTCGCCATACCACGTAGGTCGCTGGTCGAGCGGTATCAATGTACCATCGACAAAACACCATCCATGTCTCCACGCATGACAGGAGTGTTTCTTAACCCAACACTTTGCTTTTTCTTTCTCCTCCGGTGTTGGCATTCGGACGGCGGATTGCATGAATCCCGGACGCAAAACCGCCGTCAGAACTCGACGGGTGAGCAGATGGACGGTACCCTTTCCGAGACCCGCCCAATTTGCAACAGCCTGAACGCTGGCTGCATTGCCATCGTGTCCGAACCGATAAAGGGCAACAGCGAGCTGCTGCTCGACCGGTAACTGAGGATGATTCGAATCATTGAAGAACACGGGGTCGTGCTCGAGCTCTTTGACCAGTTTATCGAAGGTGGCGGGGCTGACACGAAGATTCTGGCGGAAATGATCGGGTCGCCCGGCCTTCAATTTGAGGAGGACATGGTGAAGGTATGACGGGCCGCGGGGAAGGGTGTTTCGGGGTTCTCGGTATCTGCTGCTATGCATGGCATTGACCTCGTCCTGTATCCAACGACGAAGGAGTGGAGGACGAGGTCCAGCTTCCATGTCATGATCAGATAGACTTTCTTCGTCGTCTCCATCCATTCCAGACATATCGACATCACTGAGCCCTCCGCCCGCCAATGAGACCCAGTCCGAGTCATCCTCGGATTCTGAGTCGGAGTCAGAGTTACGACCGATAGAACGAAGCTCAGGCATTTCCTCTGAGCTTGTTTCTGACTCCGACGTAGCATCTGTCTCTATATCCGGTGAGAGCCCCTGAATAGTGGTGTCACCCAAGAATCGCCAGTCAGGACCAAGGATATCGCTCCAGCTGTCGCTGCTTGAGCTCTTGGAGTCGTCGGTGGTGCTGTCGGAGTCTGAGGAGGATGAAGAGAGCGAGGAATCCGAGAGTAGTGCCGCAAGATCAATGCCGCCAGAACGCTCCTGTCGGCTTTCGCGCCGAACCCGGGCCGCGGCACGTCGGCGCAAGGTGGCGCGCCGCTCTTGCCCCTTGTTATGGCGAATGTATGCCTTGAGGAGAGCCTCAGTTTGGCCAGTACGCCGATTAGATGGTGGCATGGGGGAGAGAGGTGATGGCATGTTATATTTTGAATTTAATTTTAACTATTTTAGACTCGCGAATCGTACATGATAATCGCACAAGAATCGTTGTTGAATCGGGGCGTTCAAAATTGAAGACGATTCTCCCACGATTCAGCGCGATTCTGGGCCTTTTTTAATTCGAGAATCGCGTATTAATCGGCCTTGAATCGTTGCGTTAATCACGGGTTAATCGTCTACTCTGACTGCCCCTATTGGTCGCGTTTTTCGTTTTTCTCGTTGGTTTGGCCGCGGCGCGGACCTGAGTCTCACCGCGATGTGTCCCAGAATATCGATGAGGCGTACGGGGAACAATGAGATGCAGTTTTATGTCGAGGTGGATTTGGTCTGTGGGCTGGGGAGTCTAGGCGTAGCGCTGAAACTCTCCACGATTTTGTATCTGTATAATGCGGTTGATTATATTCACTTCGGTCATCCCGTGTATCACGATTTTGGCGAGGAGGGGCAAGCGTCATGAAGGTGCTGGCCGCCCACCTGAGCGCGTGCAAAACAGGTACTGGTACATGATCTGAACCACGAGCAGGACGCTTTCAAATCACGGTTGAGTGGCCATCTATCTGTCGAAAAACAAACAGAATCACTCCGAGTTCTCCGTGTGTGTTGTTGTTCTACCCCCGGTAATTAGACTGGTACCAGGTAGCTTGAATTTTGAATTGGTAGTATAGTACACCGTTGCTGGCCGTGAACGAAGAATAATCCCGCCAACATGGTCTGAAAATAATTTCCCAGTCCGGGCGCCACTATGTACTAGTACTAGCAAATCTAAAAAAAACATGTCGCCTGCGGCGTGATTTACTCTGGACAGAACCATTTTTATTCTCTCGGAGCCTGCTTTACCGTATATCGCGCCGGAGGAATGCCAGATTTTGGGCATTGAGTTACACCATTGCGTACGGATGGTTCTCATTGCATTCACCGCCTCACCGCGGCAATGCAGCGATGGTGATATAATCCATGTTTCATGAATGATTCCTTCGGATTTTGGAGACCACATTTAAATCGTTTGATCGGAAATACATGTACTTGGTTGTCAAAAAACGAACACGATCAGTTCTAGTCTCCCTCCGTATCTTTCGGTTTTCCCATTCATATCCATAATCGCTCCTGAGTTGTCAACGCGACACTGTCAATAGCTCGTCCAAAGGCTCACTCTCCCATTCCATCTGCGAGAATCTACCGGGGACCGCTTGTTGTCTCGATTGGAGCTGACAAGCGTGAATGACAGATACTAATAGTTTCAGTTGCATCATTATATGGATAAACCGCAGTAATATCGACATTGAATTGAGATTCCATGTCTGGGTTAATGTGTGTGTTCGGAATCCGAGCACCCAGGTTTCGCGGCGGGGACCAAAGAATCGGAGTTTAATGGCAGGTATGTCCTTTCTCGGGCGGAAAACCAGGGAGTTATAAAAGAGATGATACTATCCGTACTGATTCCAGAACCCATTGACCCTCGCGATGAACTCTACGACGGTATTCGAAGTTTTGATTCCTGACGTTTCAATTGTGTACGATGTGCTCTGTCTACTCTAACAAGAGAACGTTCTAACGTCATAGTTCGCAGTGTTGGTCCGGTCGTAAGTATCTAACGTGAGGATACTCGCAGTGACTCATCTGATTCTCCAGTACATCGCGAATATTCTCAATTGGATGTTCATGGGGACTCTTATCATGCAACTATGTCACTCTATGTCCGCTTAAAATTTCAGTTCCTTACGCTTCACCAACTTCTAGACACCTACTATCAATTGTTTCCCACCGACAAGCTCATCCTCCGTGCAGTCGGTATGTTTACAGTGTTTCTCTTCCGGCAACGATCGCTAACTTTCGCCACGGATTCAAAGTTCACTGGTTGTTCCTGGTCGATTTGGTACAAACAGTCACCCTAACCATTCACGGCTGGTTCTTCGTTATCACCACATGGGGGAACCCAGCCATGTTTGATATTCTTCCATGGACGGCCGCAATGATTCCCATTCCCTCTGGTCTTAGTGAGTACGCTCTTCTCACTGCCATACAATATCAATAACTTCTCGTTCCATCGAGTCTCTGCCACCGTCCAGGTATTTTACGCATGGTCAGTTTTACTGGATAATTGACTTTCAGACACTGATTTCCTTGGAGGCGACTATGGATTCTCACGAACAACCGCTTCCTGCATGCGATCTCGATCCTCATTGTTATAGTTCGTCAGAAAGACAAAGGCCTACTATTGATCTGACACTACATACAGCTTGCCTTTGTTCAAGGTTTCGCCGCAGTCATCTGTGGCGGTCTAGTAAGTCCTCAGACTGAGCTGGGGTGAATAATCGGTTCATTTGTTGGCAACTAGTTGCTCCATCCCCCTACGCAAGAGAACCTGATCCGTTTACACCCGGGATTCTCGGTCAGTGCTGAATCACAACCTCGAATGAGAGTTAACTTATTGAATGTTAGCTATGGTTAGCGGGCAGCTTTGTGGTTGATACCCTTATCACTGGCTGCATGACCTATATCGTAAAGTTCTCGCGAGTTTCACAGTCTTTGGCGCTCACTCTTACCATACGCAGTTGGCTCAAGCTAAAAACAACACATTTTCGGGCTCCACAGAAACAATGCTTACCAAGTTGATCCACCGTGTCATAACAACAGGGGCAGCTAGTGCGATTTGTGCTGCTATTGACCTGGCAATGTTCGTTCATTTCCCATCTACCAACTATCATGTTGTACCGTGAGTAAATCATCCACGCTCCGTGCACTATCTAATGCATAGCTAATAGTGCATATATTCTGGGGAAACTGTTCGTATGCCGATGCGTTGTATCGACTTGTGATGCTCATCATACACTCTCAGTTACACGAACAGTTTCATGCTCACTCTGAATCTGCGGCGTCCGACGGCACCACTTAACAATAATGAAAACCCTGGATCCGAGATGGTTTCTGTACGATTCAATCAGACTCCTGGTGACAATAGTCGTGGCGGTACTGGTGTTCACATCAGTCAAACTGTCAACACTGAGGGATCCCTTTCCCGAGTGTGGACCCAAAAGGAAGACTTCTTGCCAGCACATAGTGTATAATATTGATATAATATACCGACGTATGAACATCGAGGGATATTCCCTACCTTTCACATTGACTATCGTTCGGTGGAAAAAACTACACAACTCGACGAATGGGCCACCTTCAGCTTTTCGGCCTGAGGCAAAGGCGTACAGGCCGGCTGAGGGCGTCCGGCGGGGTCCAAAACAATTGCATACATCCTCCAATTCAGTTGAACTCGTTTGGCCGAATTTACGTGGTGTTTTGATGCTGGCCATAATATTTTCTGGCGGCATGCGAACAGCGGCAAAGTATGGTCCAGTGGGCCACCCAGCTAAATACATCGTCCGGGCTCATATTTCGGTGATTGGTGGATCTAGAAGTAGCCAAAGGGCATTGATTGTAAAGTCAAGGAACCTTGCGATTTGCGGACGAACTGATGGCGAAGAGAACATAAGAGAGTTCCCAGGCACGGATTGAAGGCTTATAGAAAATCGGATATCAACGTGGTAGTCAGCAAAAATGGAACGAGAGAACTTACCCATGGGCGTCATAGATTCCGCTTGACGAATAATCTAAGCTGATAAATCAAACGGACCTTCGGGGAGGAATTGAACAAGGAAGCTTACATCACTCACTAAAGTTAGGGACATCGGGAGCCCACGACCAGACAATATTGTTCCATAAAAACAGGGGCGCAAGTTAGTTCTGTAAGGTAATGTAGGATTCACTAAATGAAGATCTCACCTATCATGATTGCCTCCTCTACGATCTTGCATGCCGGACATTTCGACAATAATTCTGGGCCGGGTTTCAAAAGGGATTACATGGCGGGCTTGAAGTCTCGCCCAGGTATTCAGCACTCAAAGCAGAGGAGGATATTATTACCAGAAACTGTACGGTGACTCGTTGATAAGATCGTGCACAAGAAAAATATAGGGAAAATAAGCAGTCCGTTCTGATCACAGCAGACGAAGTAAAACCGATCGATACACGCTCGCATGAGGTTGCGGCCAATAGAAGTCGCCGGTGGAAGAATAGCTGATTCTTGCCCACGAAAGAAGACCCGAGGGGCTTGCCCGCGCCTTGTATTTCGGGTGCGTGGGTCCTCACTCTAATGTAAGTTAGGACTTGAGATATTTCCTGACGGGAGATGAAGCAGAGGGAAAAGAAAGTGAATATCCACTGACATCTTAAGTGCCGGAATACAGCAGCAGCAGTCTGTAGAGTAAGATATAGGGCGACGGCTAGGAAGACATACACTCACAATCAGTGGACAGGAATTTGCTCAGGATCGCGACTTGAAGAACTTTGCTTACAGCGAGAGTTGAGAGGACACGGCAGGCGAATGCAGCGGGACTGAAGCATTGATGGGTGGCAGAATCTAGACCAGAGGGTGATTGATTAAACAGCATTCCGACGTAGCATGACGCGGTGAGAGGGAGGGAGGGAGCGTGCCGCAGTGATGAGTTTTGCATGAATATCGAGCTTAGATGAGTGAACTCTTGATTGAAAGCGCGCCGAGCAGCAGCGGGAAAATGACGAGGAGGAAGTGACGTACCTTTGCATTAAAACCAGAGGCGGAGAGCGAGGTAGGTACAATATGAGATTAGGGGATTTTACCATAAATGAGTCCTACGTATACGTTTAGGGATATCGGTTTCGGAGGCGAGAAAGGGCACAGTGAATTCAATGAGATGACGGTCGTGCCATACGCCGCTGACACGAGGAAGCGTCAGCGGCATGTTAAGAAACGCACGGTGACGTACACACGCAAGAGGATTGCTACGCGGGGAAGCGCGAGCGCAGACGAATGGTGGGGGAAGGTGGTTTGTGGGGTAGGCGGGGAGAACGGGAAATCCCCCCGAGAAAAACGCGCGCCATGCATAGAGAGACAAGCAGGCGGTGAACACATCGAATGACGCGCCACGGACCGTGCTCGACTGCGGCAGCCGCGCGCGGAGGGGGGTTATGGAAGGGGACGGGGAGGACATAGAAATATTCGCGGAATTCAGTATCCTGCGCGTGGACGGTGACACAACGCGTCGTAGACGAGGAGACGCACGGGAAGGGGGTTGTGGACGGGACAAAGGATAGGGAGAGGCTGGGGAGCGCGGCCAAGAGTCGTTGACGTATGTACGCATCGTGGTATTCATCCCCTTCATTCCTTCGTTTTCCAGCGACTTGTATTCGCCGCAGCATGTGCTTGGAGGTGCAAGCGGGACGAGAGGACGGCAGGTGCGTGCGGGGCGGCGTAAAAGGATGGCAGCGGCTGCCGGCGCGGACGCAAGGCGGGGGCTGCTGGCGTGAAGCTGCGTGGGGGAAGTGGGAGCGGGGACGCCGGAAGCTGGCGGCAGCGGCAACGAGCGGGATGGACGGCCTGGGGAAGGCATTGTCCTCGGCGCGTGACGGCACGGCAAAGGGCGGGAGGGTGCGTCGAAAGGGCGTGTGGGGCGCCGTGCGTCGGGACGTGGTCGCCGGATTAGGAAGGAGGTGGGGTCGGGCTGGGGTACTGAGGCCCAGCGAAAACCGCTTATGTCCGTTTATGCCCGAATCTGCCGCGCTCTGCCGATTCTTTCTCGGAATCTGCCATTTTCTGCTCTTTTCTGCCGTTGATCAAAATTGTAAGAAATTTCACGAGTTTGAACTTTCGAGCTCTGAGTACTGAGGCCGCGCTGGGGCACTGAGCAGCGCTGAGGTGAGATGCGTGGGTGGCGTTAACGCTGGGTGGGGTTGACCCGAGCGTTCTCGTCGTGGTGGTCGAGAAGACGGTGATGATGGCATTGACGGGGTTGATGCATCACCAAATTTGTCGAATGCATCAATGGACCTCGTGACCTCGGCTAGCTCCAGACAGGCTTCGACGCGTCGCGCGTGGCACTTAAGAGCCCCTTCGTAGGCTCTCTTCCGCTTTGCTAGTCTCTGGCCAGCCTGTGCACAGCCTCTTAGCCCACTACTACAGTCCAAACTAGGCTCTTAGCCTACTCTTAGGGCCTCTTGGCTGGTGCTCTTTGGCCTTTCTTTCCGCCATTTCTGCTCGCTCTTGTGGCTCAAAAAAAACCTTCTCGTGCATGCTTTCGACCATATTCTTGTTATTTATTCTAGTTCTGATGCCTAAATGTGCTTCGTGCAACCGCAATTTCGCTGACGGTCGCGGACTGACCAATCACCGAAATAAATGCCCAAAACTTTTGTCGTCGCACCAAGCAGGCGTAAGTCATGCTATGGCTGTAGATGCTGCTGCCGCACTTATTGCTGAAGCGCCACCTGAGGTAAATTTACCTTTCTCACAATTATAACCCCAAAATTCATCAAGATCAGGATGACTTTCGTCCGCCTTCTCCCGTTATCTCGCCGCCGAGCCCCCTCCCTGCCGGGCCAGGTGGACGTCCTCGCCGACGGATCCGTCTTCCGCAGCGATTTCGCGACGATGTTCCGCCTCCCCCGCCCCCCGTCGACCTTCCTGAGGAGCCCGCTGCTCCGGTGATCGAGCTCGATGAAACCAGCAGCACTAGAAAATGGGTTAAAACCGATCCGACCGATTTTGGATTGTACAAAGTATTCCCTAACCGACCAACACACGATCCCGATGAATCTGTCTCTCTCGATGATCTGTGTAAATCGTCTGAGCTCCTCGTCGCAGCGAAACCGAGTTCATCGGCCGCAACACCGCCGTGGTCCCCCTTCATGAATAGCACAGTAGCCCGGCTCATGACCTGGTTCCATCTCGGCTCGAACCTGAAGTCTATTGCCGACTTGGATAGTCTTGTCCACAATGTTCTGCTGAAAGAGGACTTTGACCCCGCACATCTCAAAGATTTTAGCACCGCTCGAGAAAATAAACGCCTCGATGATAGTGCTCCCAACAGCGGCGCGGATGATTCTCCTGCGCCTCCGGACGGATGGAAGACGGCATCGATTAAAATCAAGCTTCCTGCACCAAAGGTCTGTGTCGCGGAAGCAGACGCGGCCGAGTTCGAAGTAGAGGGTTTGATTTACCGCCCTTTACTTGACGTGATGGTCGAGGCGTTCCAAGGGCCCGCATTCAAAGACTTCCACACCACCCCCTTCGAGTACCGCTGGGACCCCAACCATAACAAACCCGACAACCCCGACGTCGAGTTGACTGCAGCCGACGCAGATTTGGACGAGTATGGGTTGCCTGAGCTCCCGGACGGGCATGAGGTTGTGTATGGAGAAATCTACACGTCGTCCAGGATGCTCAAGGCGCACAACGAACTCCCCCAAACTGCGACACCGAACCTCGAGACCATCATCGCCGCTTACATGTTTTGGTCCGACGCGACACATCTCGCGAACTTTGGCAACGCCTCGCTCTGGCCGTTGTACACTTTTTTTGGAAATCTATCGAAATACACCCGAGCGAAGCCGACTGCGAATGCGGGCTATCACCAAGCTTATTTTCCCTCGGTATATTACTTCCTCCTTCACCGCGGTCGAGTCTTATGCATTTTAGCTCCCCGATTTGGTCAAAGACTTCTATCGCAACAAATTTGGTGTCGCTCCGTCAGCAGATGTGTTCGCTCATCTCAAACGGGAATTGATGCACGCAATATGGGACCTCTTGCTGTGTCCGGAATTCATTCATGCTTATATACACGGTCTCGTCGTCAAGTGCGGTGATGGGATTGAGCGGCGGATCTTCCCTCGGTTTTTCACCTACGGAGCAGATTACCCGGAGAAGTATGTTCACCACTGCTATTCCCTTGTTGGCCTAACCGTTTTCAGGGTGCTTTTGGCGACAATAAAATACTTCGGCGGCTGTCCTTGCCCCCGCTGTTTCGTTGAGAAGGACCAAATCCACAAAATGGGAACGAAGGCCGACATGCGACAACGTCAAAAAATTCGTCAAGTCACGCCGTGGTACACCCGCATGATTAACACCACCCGCCGCTGGATCTTTGAAAAAGGAGTTCTCGTGGCCGGCGCCGCCGTTAATAAAGTCTTGAAAGCCCAATCCTGGGTGCCCACTCGTGTACGTGGCATCCGGAACATTTCTGTCAATATTATTGCTCATGCTGTCCTGTAGAATGCCTTCACTAAACTGCCTAGCTTCAACTTTTTCACAATGTTTGTTCCCGATCTCCTGCATGAAGTCGAGCTCGGGGGATGGAAATCTCTATTTATACATTTACTTCGCATCTTGCAAGCCTACAACCCCATTACCATCGAGAAACTAGACGAAAGGTGACTTCTCGGTGTATATTAGTCGGGTTTGAGTTAATCCACTCTAGATTTCGCAAAATACCGACGTTCGGGCGGAGCACCATCCGCCGTTTTCATGCGAACGTCTCTGCGATGAAAAAGCTCGCCGCGCGAGACTTCGAGGATATTTTACAGGTGCGTGTCAATTGAGACATTTTATACTTACTTATTGTTCTCCAGTGTGCTATTCCTGTCTTTGAAGGTCTTTTGCCGGAACCGCACAACACCATTGTGCTCTCCCTCCTTTTCACAGTCGCGACGTGGCATGCCTACGCAAAATTACGCTTACACAGCAGTCGTACCATCAAGATATTCCGAATGGTGACGACGGAGCTCGGAGCACAAGCGCGCAATTTTGTCGGGACCACCTGCAAAATCTATGTAACTCACGAGCTCCCACAGGAGGAAAATCGGCGGATACGACGACAGGCTCAGAAAAACTCGACGCGGAAAACAGCTCCAACAACCTCGTCCAAAAAGCGAAAGGCTTGGAACATTAATACCTACAAATGGCATTCCTTAGGCGATTATCCTGATACGGTGGTTGACGTTGGGACGACGGACTCGTATTCAACTCAGATTGTAAGTTTGCTTCTTGATCTGTTCTGTACTTAATTTTACGGGTTAGGGCGAACAACGGCATATCGAGCCTAAAGCCCTCTACAAAAAGACCAACAAGCGACGTTTCGAGTGGCAGATCGCGTGTCATGAGCGACGTCGGCGTCTATTGCACGCCATCAAACGGCGCATGGATGGGGAGAGTCGCCCATTGACCGAGGACGAGGTGTCACCTCAGGCGCAAACAAAGGAGCATCGCGTGAAAAACTCTCTCGCTCCTGCTAACGATCTCTTGCCTCGTACTCCTCCACGGCAGCACCACCACATCTCCGAATCTAAACGGACCTGGCTGCATGCTCTGGACCTACCCGACGACTTTCCTGACGACCCTGCACTGGAGGTAAGCCCGCATCGCAAGGCTTACCTGACTGCAGCTGATTTTTTGCCTTCAGAATTTCCTCCCAGAATTAAAGTCTCACCTTCTCGGCCGCCTCCTCGGGATTCCATACGACGGCGATGAAAACCAATTTTCTATCCAGGACTTGGCAGATGTCAACATTCTCCGGGAACGGCTGTATACACACAAACTCATGCGCGTGAATTACACCACATATGATGTACGTCGTGATCAAGATACCCTCAACACCAGAACGCACCCAGACTTCATGGTACTTGCACGCGAGGAGGAGGAAGAAGCGACCGCCCACCCCTACTGGTACGGACGCATCGTGGGCATCTTCCACGCTGAAGTCCGTCACGTCGGCCCGAAATCTAAAGACACAATGAAAACTCACCGCATGGAGTTTCTGTGGGTTCGGTGGTTTGGACGCGACATGGAACACTCCGCGGGATGGAAGGCTAAACGCTTGCATCGTATCAGATTTTTGCATGCGTCAAACCCCGGCGCCTTTGGTTTCATTGATCCCTCAGAGGTAATTCGAGGTGTGCATCTCATTCCCGCTTTCCACTATGGTCGGACTTCGGACCTCTTGCCACCTTCGATTACCCGACATTTCGAGGGCGAAGATCACGAGGATTATTGTTGGCACTATGTCAATCAGTAAGCATTTTTCTGAGCGTCATAAAACAAGCATTTAATAACCGGCTGTAGATTTGTTGACAGAGATATGTTTATGCGGTACACAGGCGACGCCATTGGCCATAGAATTGCACCAACTATGGCCCCTGCCGAACCTGCGCAGCAAAATGTGTCGGGCGATGATGACGAGATGGATATCGATCCCGTTGAGCCTCCAGCAGAATCCCCCCAGGACCTCGAGGAACCAGAAGCAGATGACGATGTGGAGTCTGGCTCCGACTCCAATTCTTCCGACAGTTCCGAGTCCAGCGATGAAGAAAGTGATGAACAGGAGGAGAATGCAGGTGAGGAATTGGGCGAAAACGGAATTGAGCCTACGGACGAGGACCTGATTGAGTTTGCTGGGTTTGATGAGCTTTAGAATATTTTTTTGCGTCTAAATGTTATTTTTCTTGGATTTATTGCCGTCCTATTCACCAGTTTTGAAGTTCGCGGTGGCCAAATGCGGTAACACGTGACCGCGGATCGGACTTTAAAATGTGATCGCGCTGGCGTGCAGCTTGCTCTCGACTACCACCATGGCTCCTTCCTCCACTGAGAACCCTACCCCCAATCCAGCTTTGGCAGACGCCGCCGCCCCTCCGCCTCCTGCATCGGCCGCCAAACGGAAATTCGACGAAATCATCGCGTCACTCGGTGCAGAACGCGCCTCCTCCAATCAAGCAAACAAGCCTGCGAAGCGCGATACTTTGTACGCGACCCGTGTAATTTCCACAATCTCCACTAACCCCCTTCCAGTGAATCCAAGTCCCCCGTCGATCAGCTAACGTCCATCGCGAAACGCTTCGTCAGGGCCGTCAATCCATACCAGGATATCGCTCTTGTGCTGCACTATGGTTGTCAAGCACGTTGGGGGTCGACTTCGTTGCCTGAGGCGTACGTCTACTATTCTCTTCCTTCTTTTCCTTACTGACATCGACCCTCGGCACAGGGAGCGCGCGGAGGCAAAGATCCATGCGGACGCGTTCGACAAGATGTTAGCAAGTGCCCCGAGCTCTGCGGAGGTCATTCGCGAGTTCTGGAAGGACCCGGCTCATTGGTCTCGTCTCAAGAAAATTGTACGCTCTTATGCTGGAATACTCAATATGGTACTAACTTCTTCTTGAGTTCCGAGACGCCGCTAGCAATGCGCGTCAGGGCGACACGACCGGCCTCAAACACAAGCTAAACTACCTCCTCGCCGACACAACGAAGAGTCTGACGCCAAAGATCAATGAAACCGCGAGCAAGTCGGACCGTGGCCGCAACCATCCGATGCTGCGTGACGCCATCGTCCCGTGGCCACTGCGCCTTACCTTGAATGAGACAGAGGTGGCGGAGGCCGCCAGGTACGTGGTCCTGTGCGCATATATATCCATGTGTACTGACTGGTGACAGTGCCGAGCCCGTTCCAACGCCGGACGCCATCGTGTACGTTGTCTGGCGTGTGCAGATCCGTTCACTCACGTCTCTCTAGCGCACTCAAGAATCTAATGAAAGGGAAGTCAGCGGACGGCAAGAAGAACGCACCGACTGTCGGCCAGTACCCTTCCTGCTTTTACGCGGAAGATTCCTTCAACCCCCAGGACCCGTCGCAGGGGCTTTTCCGCAGCCCATTCTTGTTACGCGTGAGTCTTTCTACTTTCCCTTCACCTTTGACTGATGTACGCGGTACAATAGGTTGCACGGCATATCTGGACTACCCCGACCACCGCCTTCGACGACTCTGGCAAGGTTCCTAAGAATTGCAAGGCCCGCGCGCATGGGCAATACACGTGGAGTGGCGAGATGATGGGCTATATCTGCGGCCAGGTGAGTTTGCCCTTGGATCGCACGACGTTACCTGATGATCCACAGGCGCGCACGATGATTTCGGCCTCCGAGTGGACCTCGAAGGAAGGCGCGTACAACTATGAAAGAATGTTTAATTCAGTTGTCAAGCTCTTCGAGAACAAGACGGATGCTTGGGTCGTCGACACCCTCGCGTTCTACCAACGGTTTTTCTCTACCTCTCTCTTTCTGCGCGATGGCTAACCCTTTTCCAGCTACGTCTTCGGCTCCCTGGACAGGTCTGCAGACGATTCCTCGGAGAACGACTCCGACGACGACTCCGACGTCTCGACGATACTTGCCCTTCAAGCGGCCCGCAACACTCCGTCTAGCGAGTCATCGGAATCATAATCAGTATGTCCTCACTTTCGTTTTGAGCCCTATTGATTGATCTTAGCGTTCATTGCATTGCCCTACCTTCCCTAATTGCCAGGCGAGTGATCCCCCCCACCTTGTCGGTGTTTGACCCTGATCTTTTGCCTGCGTAGAACCTTCTCGATTGTGCAATCTTTACGTCGCATTGAACCATCCGGTAAGTCATATCTTTCTTTCGCAGCCCCCGCTAATGTTTCCCCGTGTAGATTCGTCCACATCGCGTGTTATTCAAATTGTCAAGTGTCGATAACTCTTAGGCAAGTCGGGCTTTTCTGTTTTCTGCTGCGCTGAAGTTTCCAGTCTGTAGACCCACCCAGCGCCCCAAAACTGTAAGTTACCTTGTGCGGGTTCTTATTCTGAGACTCATTTTTTCCTTTCTCAGCTCATCGCGCCGTAAACTGTTTACTGTAGGTTCCATTCTGGTGATGCGGGACAACGCTGACGACCCCTTAGGCTGTATTGATCATATCCTCTGCCTTCGTAAGTTGCTCGCCTGGCAGATGGAGCTTTACTGATTAATCCTTCAGGCTGTATTGTCTCGCCCAACTGTATTGAAAGTAGGTTTACTTTGGTCGCCCACCTGAAGCTTCGGATACTTATTGTCCCTTAGGAATTTGCGTGCTGTATTTGTGGTTGATAATGGTGAGTTTCTTAACATGTGTACCGACCATCTACCTATTCCGCCGCAGTTGCTGCTCTCTACCATGACCAAGTCTGTCTCTGGTAAGCTTCCCTAATTCAAGTTAAACCTTCACATGCACGCCATTGATTCTTTGTTTTCTTCTCAGAATGTGCCGTATGTTACGTAGACTTGTTGTAGTACTCGATGAATTCATTGAATTTGATCTGCATCTCTGTCCGATATTGAGAAGGATACGTGGGGGCGCTCGTAGCATGCAGAGGCCTTAATAGCTGCCCAAAGGCCTTAAGAGGGCCCAGAGCCCTGGCCGCCCTCTTAAGGCCTGCGTAAATCTAATTGTCACGTAGGAGCCCCTTCGTAGGTTCGTAAGTGGGCTAGCCGGGCTCTAAGGGCCATCGGGCACTTTAAGGGGGATACTAAGGGGCTTTGGTGGCTCCCGCACATTTGGCGATGTGCGTCGGCTTTAATCGGCGGCATGATGACTGAGTTGCGGGGTGTGCCGAGCAGTGCCGAGCTGGGAAGTTGAACATGATCAATGTTTGGATCGAAACTGTGTTCAACCGTCTTTTGTGACGAATTTTAAACCCTAGCCAGCGTATTTCTTCGCCCACGGCTCCCACCGGACTCCAGAATTTGGCCCATCAGGGTATTGACATTTCAAGTTCAATCGCGCCTTGTTCAGGCTTGTGGGCTTGGTAACGCTGAGCGACAAGCTCACTGCAAGGTTAGACAAGGTCGGAGGCCAGGAATATGGCCCCTTTTCGAGATGGAGGATCGACACGTATCCACCTATGTTCGCAATGCTCGGAACATGTTATGCCCCTGCACCAACTCCGAATGCCGATGGTGTTCGGAAAACAAGCCGTTGGTTTCCGAGCTTGTACATAGGTTTGCTGTCTTGTGATCTTGCAGGATTTTCAGGCCTTCTTTTTGAAGAGGCTCACAAATCAAATGTCAAAAGTCTAATGGGTCCGGCGGTGCGCAACAGTGTTCGCCAACAGCACAACAGGGCAAACATAAACACGGATGATTGACACATGTACATAGCAGACGAAAGCTTGTGATAGATGTGCGGTTTGCAATTTGCGCGAGTCTTTGGGACATGCAGCGCAAATTAGAACAACTCCTCAGTGTACCCATCAGACTGTGACTTCCTAGAGATTTCTTGATCTCGCTTGAATGCACTTGATCTCGCTTGAATGCACTTGATCTCGCTTGAATCGGCCTGATGTTACGTGCCAAGCCGCGGGGTTAAGGATAGTGGAACAGTCGGCCGGAGTCGTACAAGGTACTCCGGAATAACCGGGGTGCCGGAGAGTAGGCCGGAGTAACCGGAGTCGACAGAGAGGATCGGCGGAGCTGCTTGACACAACACCACTGAGGTGCAGGGTGAGCGTGTACTGCCAGGTATCGTCTAGAGGAAGAGGAAGGGTTGTGGGGGAAGAGAGGAGCGACTGGCACCACTCCGGAAGGGGGGAAGTGACGTTTATTAAACTACTGAAGAACAGGGAGTATGCTAGCTGATTAAATAGTGTAGGATCCTAATTTAGTGTAAAGGAGATAAGGAGTAACATGTGGAACGAGCATATGGTTGAAAGAATAGGAAGTCCATAAGCGGTAAGAGAAGTTCGACCTGTATCAGTATTGATCTTGGGAAATGAAACATGAGGTGATGAAATCTGCCATGAGGCGATGGAAGGCAAGAGGGAACATGTGGAGAGGTTGTTACCACTTGATACCAGCCACGACAGACCGCGAGAAGTCATTCCAATACTAATACCCAGTTTCCGGTTGGCTCCGGGTTTCCGGTTGACTCCGGAAACACCGGAGTGAACCGGAGTACCCGTAGAGGACCGGAGTGGTCTTGGGTGACGAAGACCAATGTCCAGGGGTGTGGTTGCATGGATATAACAGTATCCCCCTCTTGGGTTTGGCTCCCATGCCAAACATTCCAACCGGAGTCGGAAATGGTTTAGCAAGAGAAATCCAAAGGGATACCGGTATGGACTAATAACCAAAGGCCGAATGATTTGAAAGTTGGGGAAATTCGTCAACGAATTTTTTTGATGAAGATTTTGAAATTTTTTTGTTGAGGACGGAAAAGTCCAAGCTGATCACGTGCCCGGCCCGTGCGCCGAGTCACGTTTTCGGTGCCGTAAGTTGACACGTCAACAACTCTTTTGCTTTCCTCCACCACCCGGAACCCTACCGCAACACCAGCAACATGTCCGCAACCAACAGCAACACGAACGGAGGTGCAGGGAGTGCAGGAGATGGTGCTGGGCAGGGAGCGGGGCGAAACGGTGGCGAAAACGTCGGAGGAGGCAAGGGGAAGGGTAAGGCGACCGCGCGCCAGATCCAGGACGACGAGGCGCAGGAGGCCGCCATGGAGCAGCAGCGGCTCAACGAGCGGAGGTCTGAGCTGCAGCGTCAGCTCAGAGCTCTGCTCCGGGCGCCGAGGGCGGAATCGCGGTCGGAGGCGGACGCGAGCGCTCAACGTCTTCTTGTTATACGAGAAGAGCTTGATGCACTCGGTCCCCACGTCAGCGTCGTGGATTTGGTGAAGTCGCTCACCAAACCCCGTCGTGACACTCCGGGACCCGTGGCGCAGCCGGACGACTCCAAGGTCGCTCCCGGTAGTGCTACGGGTGCAGAGGACGACACATACGACGAGGACGAGGGAGAGACGGAGAGGGAGGAGGATGAGAAGGAGAAGGAGGACGAGGATGAGGCCCCGGATTCCGGTGACGACCGGAGTGCGGAGTCCGACCCCGACGACGGGATGGAGGCCAACGATACGGAGGTCGAATGGCCCAACCCCGACTACATTCGTTTCGAGGGTGATGAACGTACGCCTTCTATTTTTTGTTTTATTTTGATTTTTTCTGTTTGCTAAAAGTTATGAATTTTAGGGTGTGGCAATTGCCAAAACAAAGACCACGCGTGTCTCCGGTTGCGCGAAACCCGCAAGAAGACGTGCGCGTCGTGCCGCCGCAAACGAACAAAATGTTCGTTCAATCCACCCACCACCAGGATCAACAAGAGATCCGTTTCACGCCAAGCCGGCCCCTCTCACCGAGCTTCCGGTGACTCCGGGCGTTCCAAACGTCCCGGAAGCTCGCGTTCGCAGCGGGGAACGAAGCGCCGCCACTCCGTCGCCAATTCCAGCGACGGAGACCGGAAACCTTTTTTCAAATCGACATTCCGGGGCGAAGGCTTCACCGACCCGGAGTCCAAATGGTACTCCGGCACCAAATCCCGTCCGGCCAAGAAACCCCGGACCTCCTCGCGTGTCCCAACTCCCTCCACCTCCAATCAACCCTTCGACGGCCTGATCCGCCAGTTTTACGATTACGTGGATGGACTGGTGGAGCAGATCGAGGGTTTGGAGGAGGAGAATGAGTCCCTCAACAGCGAGCTCGCTGTTGAGCAGACGAAAGTCTCGAGGCTCCATGCGGGGTATGAGAAGGCGAAGAGGCTCATGGAAGAGGCTCAGGACGCGGAGCAGAACGTGGAGAAGGAGCTGCGGGATAGCATGGATGTGATCGCCCAACTCCGGAGTGAGTTGGAGATTTACCAGAAGCAGGTAAATCTTCCGTTGCATTCATTCCGCAACGTTCTGCTGACTCCGGAACCGGAGTTCGACTTCGGTCCTGTGGTTCCTCAACCACAGGAGTCATTTTCCCAAACGCCCCCTCCTAACGACGACCACCCCGACGATGAAGACGTCGATATGGATATCGGCTCGCCCATCGAGTCCGGTCCGGTGTCGGAAATCGGGACCGGAGCTCGAACACGGGAGTCTTCGACGTCGGAGGATATGGTGAGGCCGCCCCAATTGGGCGATGCTGAATGGGATGGAGGTTCTTTCGACCAGCGCGGGACGCCGCGCATGGGTCGAGAGATTACCCCGGTTCTAGGCCAACTCGCGACTGCTCGGAGCTCTGGCTCCCCCACCCCGGTCCCCGGAACTCCCATTTTCTTCGAAAATGTTGACGAGTTCGTTCACCCACACCGTCTGCCAGCGTTCGAGGTTCTTCCGAAAGTGGAACCTGTCGAGCCGATTATTCCGGATACTCCGGTGACTGCCGGAGTGGAAACAACGGCGAACGAGGGGAGATGGTCGACGGAGGAGCGGGAGTTGATGGAGCGGGATGCAGAAGAGGAGCGGGAATTGGTTGGCGGTGTCGATAGCGCGGTCGAGGACGAGATCCCGTCGGATCTCAGAAACATCCTCGACTCCGCGATGGACGTCGACGTACCGGGGATGTTGGAGGCATCGGGAAGCGGGAGCGGAACGAGTGGGAGTGGAGGCCCGACGACCCAGGTTAAGGTCGAGCAACCAGAACATCCAGTTCCGGTTCCGGGCCCATCCCGCCAATACCGCGTCGAGCGTTTGGAGGTTAGGCGGAAGCGAAAGGCAGGGGAAGAAGGTGAAGGTGATGTGGTGAAGAGATACGCGGAGATTATCGTGCTGAGCGACAGTGATTGAATATGTAAATTTTTTGTACTTGTATTTTTTGCTGATTTTCTTGGAGCCCATTGGGCTATAAAAATTGTAAATACACAATGATTCGTTTGAAACAAACCAGAGTGATGAGGAGTGAGGTCCGGACAAGACCAACCAGAGTTATTGACTCCGGTGTATACTCCGGATTCCGGACACTACCGGAATGCCCATAGGTGATCATGAATGAGCGTAGTGATCCCGGAATTGAAGGTGAAAGTGATGGATAGAAATGAGGTAAGGGTTTTGAAGATGGTGACTTCGGAAAAGGTTTTCCTAGACGACCGTCCAGAGTTCCGGTCCCAGTAATGGTATCCGGAGTTCGGAGATTGAACAGGATTACGATCCCAATGTCAGCCAAGTAGAGGGAAGTATGCCAAGAATAGAAGTAGAGAGTGCGTGGCATGTGGATTAGGTCGATTGGTGATTCATGGAGGATAATCTGCCAAGACCTTGTGGGAACTGCAATTGGAACTTGAACACCGATATGCTGATGAGACAGAGGATTCTCCGAATGTTGAATGCGCCAACTCCGGCTACACGCTGGCCTCAACGAGAGGTCTCCGATATTCCGGAGTACGACCGGAGGTTGCTGGAGTAGAACGGTGAGTGGACTTAACACATTCCGGCATTCGGAATCAGGATTATGATCTTCCTGAGTTATACTTGAGTGAATCCTAGAATCAGTCAACAGTAATCTTGAGTTTCGATGATCGATCCATATGCGGGTGTCAGTACGAAGCCTGCTTGTCATGAACGTAAAGACAGCAAGTTCCGGAAAGACGGGAACGACTCCAGTAATTCCTGCTTCAACGCTGAATTTTCAGACAGCGATCGAATTGTGCGAGGAATTTTTGATCCATATGCGGAGTTTCATGGGCGTATCCCCCTCTTAGGGTAGACTTCCCACAGGCTACCGCGAATCGTTTGGGATAGAGTCGAAATTTGGCGAGAAGCCAGGGATTTTGCCCTGAAGGCAGGGAATGCTCGGAGACAAGGAATTTATTCCGGTCGAAGAGCGCTTCTTCCAGATTTTTTCCAAGTCTAGTGGTCGTACTGCGGCGTGCGAGGTTACCAAGCTGACGAGTGAGGTCACCGAGGTGACGCTCGGCTGGCCTTTCTCGATATTAAAACACCTGCAGTAGTGGAGTTCCGGAGGTCCGAGCGACCGGAGAACGGAACACGACCACAGAGTCCAGCCCCGTTTTAACGGAGAAGGAGTGATGAGGCCTCTGACGTAGCTGCAACAGGCGCTGCAAGCGCATGCAGAGGTTTCCTCGGGAGGAAGCCGAGATATTGAATTTTGAGGCTTTTCCGGCGACCGGACACGACGAGACGTGATTCCGGAGATGTAGGCGTAAGTCGAGTTCGGAGGCGCGTTGGAGGAAACACTGCGAAGTGTCCTCCGGTGAGCTCTTACCCGATATCTCGACGGAGCATAGATTCCGGATACGCGAGTCTTGACCGGAGTGCGGAAAAGAGAGTTCCATATCCGAAACTGAGCGGGCTCGGTTGAGTACATTTATTAGACGTCCCAGATGAGCGTTTTCCGCGTCTGTTCAAGGTGTGAAACCCAACTATTGGCTTAGCCCCAAATTACCAAGGCGTGATGAACATGGAATAAAGGATAAAAGGAGGTGAGTATGTTGAACGAGTCCAACATCTCTAAGAAACGATCTCCGGCGTATAGGGACAAGGTGTCGAATTTGCCAAGAGATCGGAAGCATACAAGCTTCACGAAGGATTCCGGTAGCGGAGCGGAGCATTTTGCGTGCGCGTAGCTATACCGGAGAGGTGATCGAAGGGAAAAGGCTTGACACCATGTCCCATTTACGAAAACCATTGGTGGCCATTTGGACACCTGACCAGACGTCGAGGCTCCGGAATTTTCCGGAGGGTCGAGTCCCGATCCAGAAATGTTCGGAAGAACAGGAATGGCGAGTAGCCAATGAAACCGCAGGAATGGAATTCCGAAGGTTTCAAATATGGTGAAGGCGTCAGTACTGTCGGTGTCGGCGATAAACGCCGGTCCCTCATGGGAGCAACCGAAACAATATCCGGCATAATTGCCGGTCGTGTGCACACTAATAACCCCAAGGATTAAGGATTCGGATTGGTGGAAACCATCATCTTGCATTCAACGGAATGCGGTTGAGAGGTTTTCCGGTTCCGTTATCCAGAACGAAGAAGGAAATCAAGAACGTTGACGCGATTTCGGAGTACGAACAACACCAAAAAGAGGAGACAGATGGACTGTCGATTAATGGAAAGAGTTGCCAAGGGAAAGCTTGTCCGGTGGGATTTTGCCGGAAATCTCGCATGCGAAGCCAAAACCGAGTGAATTCCAATATTTATATAGTTACAGCGATATAGGATGTCGAGGAAATGTTCGTATGCGGGAGTTGAATCCCGAGGCAATCTTGGAGAGATATGATTGTTGAAATCGTAAAACTCGACTCCGGAGAGCGAGCGGTCGTAAATTTTGAGCGAATGTAAACGTGATGGATTGTGGTATAACTCCTCGGGAACGACGCAGACGTTCCGGGTGGAGTTTTCGAGCTCTGCATGTTGATCAGCTATCATTACCCGTGGAGCGTGATTCTCCGGTGCGCTGGCGCTTGTCGTGAACAACGCGCGTAATGTGCTGACACGTTCCGATGTGATGTCCACCACTGCCACAATACATGCACAAGCCTAGACGTCTCCGGCGTTCCGCTTCCTCCTTCCGGAGTTTGCCTTTGTTGTTCAGCAAACCGGCCGCCTCGGCAGAGCGCTTGCGCGAGGGATCGACCGCCTTCCTGGCATAGCCAGAGGAAGGACCGGCATCTCCAGACCCCGATGCACCCGTCGTAGGACGAACAGGTGTTCCGGAGCTCGAGGAAATGTTGTAAACAGGGATGGAGGTTAGGGAAGGCATACCCGGAGAGATGTCCGAGAGAGCAGGAGATGCTTCGCGAGGACCGGAACCACCGCGATCAAGAAGATCGTTTCCGGAAGGCGTTCCGTGGTTGTCCTCGGAACCCGGAGACCCGCGTCCAGGGCCATGATCGCCCCAGAATTCGCGTGCGTTCCTCCGAGCTTCGGCGAGAGCTGCAGCAGGCTGTGTGGCCCAATACTTGGTATCCAGGCGTGTTAACATTGCCCGGAGCCCAGGATAGGTGCTAGGGTAGCAGACACATTCATCCAACTCCATACTCAAACGCAGCGGAAGCGCGTGGTGAAGAGCATGACACTTCGCGGACTCGCTCCAACCGAGATGGTTGAGCAAGTCTTCGAATTCGCGAAGGAACGGCCCAATCTCCTCCGTGGAACTCATCCGGAGCAAGCGGAGTTGATCTTCCGCATTGCCGTACGAGTCCGGTCCATCAAAGATCTCCAAGAACTCCGAGATGAAGGCGGAAAAGTTCCCATGCCAAGTGAGGCTGGCAGAAACTGGACGCCCGTAAATAGTTGCGGCAATTCCCCGGAAACGAGTCAGTATAAAACTGATCTTATCGTCATCCGTCCGGTGCTCGCGGGGGTGAGCAGCCAGATGTGCGTAGCACTGGGAAAGAAAGAGCATGACGTCCTCTTTCTTGCCGTCAAACAACATCGGATATTGGAGCTCCGAGTTTTCGGAGTCCGGAATCGGAGCAGGAGATAGCGCGGGAGATGGAGGATTGGCGGGAGAATTCTGGGCAGATGTGGGATAGTTGGATGGATAAGGAAGTTCGTGAGGAGGCATGTGCGACTCGTCAATGTCAGGGACGTACTCCTCCGGGAGCACGGCGGGAGCCGGCGCTACGACCGGAGAAGGCGGATACTCGAGAATAAGATCTTGATCGAGTTCCTCCAACTGCTGAAGGGATTGCTGGAGATGTTGATCGTCAATCTCGACAGCTTCTTCAACAGCGTCCATGAACAAATAATCCGGAGACGACCCCGAACTGGGAGGCGTCGCGGATACCGGTGGAGAAGGTGTGCCGGGATACACCGCGATGTCGTCCTGAGGCGGTCCCACATGGAAGGTCCCCATGGGAATTGATGCCGCCGCCATGGGAAACAACCCACGATGCGTTACCGAAGCTTCACCGGATAGGGAAGTTTTAGTCGCAGCCTCGTGCTGGGGTGTCGGTGGAGTAGAAGAATCGTGCAACATAACGACGTATGAGGCAAGACTTCCCCGACTAGCAGAACGAGGGGATGGCCAAGAGCGCAAGAGGTAATTTGTTGACATGCTGATGCAGAACTACGAGACCTGAACAGGTGAGTAGTTTAATACTGTTACGTGCCAAGCCGCGGGGTTAAGGATAGTGGAACAGTCGGCCGGAGTCGTACAAGGTACTCCGGAATAACCGGGGTGCCGGAGAGTAGGCCGGAGTAACCGGAGTCGACAGAGAGGATCGGCGGAGCTGCTTGACACAACACCACTGAGGTGCAGGGTGAGCGTGTACTGCCAGGTATCGTCTAGAGGAAGAGGAAGGGTTGTGGGGGAAGAGAGGAGCGACTGGCACCACTCCGGAAGGGGGGAAGTGACGTTTATTAAACTACTGAAGAACAGGGAGTATGCTAGCTGATTAAATAGTGTAGGATCCTAATTTAGTGTAAAGGAGATAAGGAGTAACATGTGGAACGAGCATATGGTTGAAAGAATAGGAAGTCCATAAGCGGTAAGAGAAGTTCGACCTGTATCAGTATTGATCTTGGGAAATGAAACATGAGGTGATGAAATCTGCCATGAGGCGATGGAAGGCAAGAGGGAACATGTGGAGAGGTTGTTACCACTTGATACCAGCCACGACAGACCGCGAGAAGTCATTCCAATACTAATACCCAGTTTCCGGTTGGCTCCGGGTTTCCGGTTGACTCCGGAAACACCGGAGTGAACCGGAGTACCCGTAGAGGACCGGAGTGGTCTTGGGTGACGAAGACCAATGTCCAGGGGTGTGGTTGCATGGATATAACACCTGACAAGTGCTCAAGTGCCAAGCAATCAAGCCAGGTCCGATTCCCACACAAGTCTTTTTTTTGAAAAAAATCTGTGGAGCGTACCGTTGTTTTCACGCATATTGGAACAACATTTTTTGTTCAAAATTCTTGAGGTCAAGGGGAAAAACTCATTCAAGTGCATTCAAGTGCCAAGAAATCTGTCGAAAAGCTGATGCCTCCGAGTCTTCGTCTTTGAGTCATTGTTCTACCTCGATACCAAACGGACGCTCCCCTCATGTCGTGGACCTGTGAGGTTCTGGCCACCAAAGTCATCTTATGCACCACTCGATTTCTCCATCCTGCACCACTTGATTTCTCCCGTTCTACGCCCCGAATAATCGGTCTTCCGGCTCGCCATTTGCGCAAGGCGTCCACAAATCCAACCGCCCTGCGAAGGGACTGGCCAGTCACACAAATTGAACTGCTAACATTTTCTATACTATACACAACTCCGCACACTCCATGCACTCGCTCTCTTTACCTGGAGACCTTGATAAGGATGAATGTAAAGGCAGCAGTCACGTCCATGTCGTAGTTGAGGTGCTCTGCCTTGCCTCCGGCGCCGGTGCAGATGATATCTGTGTAATTAACCACATGAATTAACACCAGACTCCACAGGATAAGTTCTGGGAGGGGAAGCATACCATCCGTGTGGCAGAAGTTGTCAACTTTATTGCTGGGGATAACACCCACCGGAGACGACGAGCCTCCAAATGCGACGTCGTTGAGGTCCCCGAAGAGGACGACTGGGATGGACAAACATCAGCACAGATAAGACTCGATCGACCAAAGGTTCACGGGAGAGATGGGAGACATACCGGCTGCGATGCGCTCACTTACGGCGGGGGAGATTTCCGCAGCTGCGTTGTGCACGAGCTGCGCACCTTGGCTGTACCCGCCGAGGATGACCGTGGTCTTGGGGCACATGGAGACGGCGGTGTTGATGAGGTCGACCAGGGTGGCGCTTCCGGAGGGAGACCCACCTTGCAGATAGCCTGGTCGCCAAAATATTCATTAGTTTGTAGCCTCGACGGAAGTGTTTTGGTGACAGTTGAACCGGAGCACCAAAACACTTCGACCGGAACGATTCCTCACCGAGGAGGCTGGCGTCATAGTCAACGCCCTGCACCGTGATTGAGGTGCCATAAAAATCTCGCAGCTGGGAGATGAGGGGAGGACCGACTCGTTCGCCGACGTTGCCGGTTTCGAACGTTCCACGGGCGAAGAGGAACTAGTCATGGTCAAAGGGCTTTCCTGGGGTGGTGGGTCGCAACTCACGGTTAGAGCTGCGCAAGCTGTGAGAGCCAATTAGTACACATTCTAGTCAGATGTTATACACATACGTCCAGACAGTCCATTCTCGGTGTCATTCGGAAACTTTGAGGCGGCGGGGACGGGGAAGGCCGGAATCTCGGGGACAACGACGGCTGCTGCTGCAGCGAGCGAGATGCAGAACACAGATGTGAACACAAGGCTGACTTTCATCTTGCAGGGTAAGGGAGGCTGGGAGGAATAAGGGACTCCTACGAAGCTACAAATCTGGGCCTCATTACTTATACGTACTTTGGGGAAGCAAAGAAGATTGGACGAGTTAACTTTTCAACAGTAGGCATGAGTGCGACAGTGGGCCTGACTTTCTGACAGTGGGCCTGAATTCCAACAGGAGGCCTGTATTTTCAACGGTCGGCTACGACGAATGACCTGATACACGCGTGGGCGCGCTTTTGATATCCTGTCGGCGGGCGAGATCGCGGTTGTTCTGATTTTGCGCCGCGCCTGGATGGTATGGTGCCGCTGGCGGCAGATGCTTCCCCGTTCACTTGGCAAAAAATTGGAAGCGCCAGTAACCACTTATTATTAGTGAGTCAGGCCCCTGGGCTTCTGATGTTCAAGTTCAACCGACGTCGAAATCAACACAGCTGACTGTGGAGTAACGTGAGACGTGAGTGGTACGGGCGACAGTTGATAGAAGTTGCGCTGTGGATTTTTGAGGATGACTAGAGTCCTGCGAAGGTTCAGGGGAATCTGTGCATATTCAAAGTGGTTGTAAGTACTGTATCGCAAATTCACCGGCCACTTTCAGCATCTCAGCGCACGGTGAAGAACATGATCCGTGAAGATTGAGTACATCCTGTGAATCCCCTGACTGTGGGTTTTCAGAATCTATAGTTTCATATGGGCGGTATAGTGTCCCATAATTACTGGGACAATAGAAAGGAAAACATTGCAAAAATAAGGTTTCTACACAATGTCATGGAAGCAAACACAGAAAAAAACGCAATGGTTGGCAGGGTGAAAGAAAAACACAATAGTCTCTTGCTGTCTCAGTGACAACACACATATTATAGTCAACCAAGTGTACATAATACTACCACCGTTGAAGGTAACCATGTCAGTGATCGCAGCCTTGTATGCAGATCTGAATCGGCATCACACACCTGGATCAGATGTTCAAGTCGGCAGGCAGGTTATAATTGCCTACGTAGACATGCTGCATTGCAGGCCAAACTTGCGTGTTGAGGGCTCAATAAAGGTCAACTCCTCGTCTCGGCCGGACTGTATCGGTCAAATGTCAGCTGCCCGGCAGCACGGATACCGTGTATGCCGTGGACTCGACATCGGAGTGAAAGGTGGAGAAAGGACCCATGCAAATTCACGGTATTCCACCAGACCAGCAAGGAAGTCTGGGTTCAGCAAGTCCAACTCATGATGCATGATGACTGAGAGCTGACCTTCTGAGCCCGGCTTGAAGAGATGCCGAGGTTTCTACTGATCCGATGGCGTGATTATCATGGCATTCCGAACCTCCTCCTTTTATTATAGACTCAAGACTCGGTGACCCCATTGGGTTTTTTTCAACAGAAATTTTACATTGCGTTATTTCAGGCAAACGAGACACATTCTTTTTTTTTTTCTTCAAAAGTTTCACACTGCATTTTTTCCCCGAACATTGTGGCGGATTACCGCGGAAACTTCATAAATTGTTGCACATTGTGAAATTTTGATCATGAGACACTATGTCTGCCATACTTTCATACTTTTTCCTCTCATATGCCCAGGGTAACACATTTCTTACTACCCAGAATGACTTGATATTTCCAACGGCGCACTCGGCATGGACACCGCCGAATAAAGCCGAGCCATCAACGCCGTCATCACCGCAGGCTGTGTTGCTCTTGCCAAACCACCACGACCAGCACACCTCCATCCAACCCCAGCCCATCGTCGACGGCAATCACCCACCGCACCGCAGCGCTGCAGCACCCCGCCCCGCCCCGAGCCTCCGAATCTGGTCGCCCACGTCCTCGATGACCCCACCCTAACGACGCGTCTCAGACTCTCAATCTCAAGGTCCGCATTTCGACCCCACGACGTCCAGCCTACACATTGGGAGTTTCACACTCACTCAAGTACTCACTCATCCACACCAATCTACTCTCGGCGATGCTGGATTCCTTCCCGATTTTGAGTCCGAGTGGGCAATTACTCGACGAAAAAATCGAGTCATCGACGCGCTCGGATACAAGACACGGCAAACCCTTCTGTCCTGGGAGTTGTAATTCATACCGCCTATCCCGGTATCCCCCCACTCAATTCTTGCGCTCTCGGGAGCCCATTCAACGATCGAGGTCACTTGGTTTCCTCGCGCACTCTAGGTCCCGGCGCCGATCTTTCTGGAACGTCGCACGATGCATGTCCAATCCGAGGTGGACCAAAACGAGCGCGATCCAATCTTTACGACGACGGTAGTGCTGGTTGAACGAAGCTCTGCCGCAGTGGATTACTATGTTTTAATTACTTCTTTTGCGAACCAGGGCGGCGAGACGCGTCGTGGCGCTTCTACCCTGTCCTTTCTTCATTTCCGTGTGGTCTGCGCAGATTCCGCGCGATACGTGTTACGATGCTCTGCGCGCGCGCGTATTCAGACAAACTCTTGTGTGCTGACGTTCTTCTGCTAGTTACTTCCTGCCGCGAGAGGGCGCGGTAACTCGACTCTCCTCAACCTCGCCTCGTGGAATATATACTGGCTGCGAAGAAGCGAGGGGAGATCAACTCGCCATAGAACCGAGTGAGTGGTGCTTCTGGTTTCTTCTTCAAGAGTCGTTCATATGCGCCGCCATCCAAACTAGAACCTTTGCCAGTGACTCGTGACTCGTGACTCGTGTGCTCCACGTACACCATATACAACCATAAACTCGAGCTCTGCGCGACGAATGGATATCTCTGGACCTTTAGGGACGGAACGTGAATATAAAAATGCAATGTGGCGCCGGTGCGTCGTGTCTTCTCCTTTTCCCCCCTCCTCATCTGCATCTGCGCCTCTCGCGGAGGTGTACGTCTGCGCCTCCGTCCCCACATCGGCCCTCCTCCCCGACTTTAAGTCGTTCCGTCCTGCTTTTTTCTCTCACTTTAACGAACAGTTCTCCCTCCAGATATATGTTGCGCGAACTTATCCTGCGTGGAGTGCCTCATGCAAGTGCGACTCGGGCTCGCAATGAAGTTCGGATTTGACTCGCGCTGATCATGGGGTGCGTCGTGTCTTCGTTCCCGTGCGGAGCTTTCGAGTAGCGTGCGCGAATCCGCGCGCGGCAGGAGATGGCGGTGGTATCTCCCCAGCCCCGCTCCATTCCGCCCACATCTTCGCCTCCCCCATTTTTTTCCCATTTATCACTGTCGCTGTCTGTAGCTGACCCGTCTTCTTCCACAGTGCACCAACGCCCGAAACGGCCCCTCATCCCCTGACTTCCTTTCCTTTATTTCTCATTCATCCTTCGATTCGCCCTCCCCTCTTCCGCCCGCTTTTCATTGTACTTTCTGTGAAAAACCTTGCCGTCGCGCGCCTCTTCTTTGCTACGTCTCGACGATTTACTGACTTGGGTTGCACTACAGGATGGTCGGAAAGCAAGGGGACGTTGCCGTGGACGTGAAGGGACAGACGTGTTCGCTGATAAGTGGTGAGTTCATTAACTAATCCATTCCCGACACCGTCTATATATTAACACTTTATTCGTAGATCGTTCAAACTTCAGCGCGTCCTTAACATTTGTCGCCTTCTTGCCTGGTGCCGAGGAATCCTACCTCGCGTCCTAGAGTTCACCGCCGCTTCCCTGGACTCCTCTGTGCTCCCGCCTCAGCTGTTTGCGGCCGTATCCCCGTCTTTTGGCCTACAATATTGCCCCATGGCCGTCGAGTCACCTCGAGGGTGTGAGGTCAACCGTACGGATTGTGGAAACGCGGTTTCTGGGATCCAGTTTGCCTACCCCGGTACGCTGCTGTTAGCTTCCCCTGCTGCTGCTGCTGCTCCGGTGTTCATAGATCAATTTCCACGCGTCCCAGTTTCGCGATGGCGGACGCGGGAATTGCCGCTCGCGAACCACGCTCTCCCTCTAGTTCCTCGGATGACTCTACTCGTGTGGATGCATCCTTTATTCGGATTCGCCGTTTCACCGTTTCTCGGCTGCGCGGCGTACTAGATCTTGGCGCTGTGTTATGATTAATTTACTTTCTCTAGGTATGCAGGTGCGCTGTAAGTCAATTATCTTTTATTAACCTTCCATTTAATTCCTTCCGGTAGCCTCGTTCTCGCCTCAGCCTTAGGACCCATACGTTCTTGCGCAGACTTGGACCAGGTTTACCCGCTCGACATTAAATATGGTTCAAATCCAACTGATTTCAGTCGACGCGGGAAAGGTATGAATTGAGTAATAAAGTTCCAACTAATACTTGTTCTCCTACACCCCGGTCTGACCCTTGAATCCACAATTATTCTCCACACCACCGATCAGAAGTTTCTCCGTTTTGAATGCTACCTGCCCGACACAGTCGCCGTATTCGTACGCCAGACTCTGCGTACCGAACGATCCCAGGTGAGTGGTGTATGGGTGCCCGAATAAGGTCTTCTGGTAGGGAAGACATGCGCAGTGGCTCGGCGGCTCACCGCCGTTCCAAGGGTACCATTCGACGAATCCCGCTTGACTGCTTTGAATCCCCCCTACTCCCGCAGGCAACGTGTAACTCCCAATGTGAATCCGCGCGCCGGTGACAGTGTCGATGGCGGTCCCGACCCATACCGACGGCCCGTTACGCTTGACCTCGAGGTCGTACGTGCGGCCATATACCCCGTTCCACTCAACACTGCACGACACACCTGGACCGCCGTCCGCCCCAGCGGCGCAGTTGCTGTCCGTCGTGGTGCTCCCGGCAACGAAACTCGAGAACACGCCGTGGAGGACCGGTTTCCCGTTCTGGTTGGGGCGTGGCTGGAGACCCGTGTACCCAACGTCTCTTGAATTAATAAAGGCGAATTGCTGAGCAAAGTAGTAGCCCGAGATGTGGTCTGCTTCCACGATGGTCAGAGGGAAGGTGATGTCCGTGAGCCCGGTGGAGGGCACGTTGGTCACCGTCCAGCTCGATCCCACTAACGCTTTCGCGGTAGGCAGGAGGCTGATGAGAGACGCAACGGAGAGGAATGAGGCGGTAGGTTTCATGTTTTATGAAATGAGCTGCTGGATTTGTCTTAGTACGAAGAGGTAGGAAGCGGTATATAATGCTCACTCGCAGAAGTGAGTTGCTTTACTCGTTGAATGATGCTTTAGAATTCTTCGGCCCACAATATATACTTGGTGGACGACAGGCATCTTGAAGTCGTAAAGTCGGACTGATCAACTCCCGGTGGAGCGGCTGGAGCCCCTAGCTTTGAAATTAAATTACTTCATCATGGCACCTGAGATTTATGTGTTCCTCTCGTACTTGTTCGGTATCTGGGGAAAATTCCTGAACACCTGCACTGCTGCCAAGTCCCGACGGCACAGAAACGACTCAGATATTCAAACAACAACAGCATCTGCTTTCCAGACAGCGCGCGATTAGGAGGTTTGCACTGCCAAGTTCAGAATTAGCTTGCATCTCAAATGCTTTGAATGTGACGTAGTAAATGATTTTCACCCACATATCGCCCGACTCCTTGAAACTTTGGAACGCCCGGCGAAGGTTCGTTCCAGAGTAATTGGAATAGTGCTATGCCTTGCTGTATCCACAGATAACACCGTTCATGGATTCGGAAGGGTCTCGTCGGCAGGTTGTAGCTTGTTTCCAATGCTTGAGTCGTCGCTGCGGTGTACTATTCGGCCTAAGTCATACACTCTGTCGGCGGGGACGGGCGAATAGAAGACTAGTGGCAGCTTGGCTGGACTGGGACTTCGAAGTTCGTATACCTTGATTTGGTGCAGTGTAAGGGAAGTTGTTGAAATGAATCGTTTGCGACCTAGAATGAATGATTATCAAATGCGGAGGAGTTGGCAAATGGAAAGTACACTTCCCCAACATAGACATAGTTCATTAGGGCTGCCGAAGATGTTTTTCAGGTTGAACTGCCGTCAAAAGAAAAGAAAAATTATACGCGCCATCAATAGAGTGGTCAGTCAGTGTGCGCTGCGCGAATCAATCCTCCGCTTCCGTGAAAGAAGGAAGGCAAAACTTGAATCCCATCAAAAGTTACGCACCTCTGCCTTTTTACGTTTACGAAAAATTTCCTTTTAGTTTTACAACTCCTTCTCGCGTCCCTAGGTAGATAATATCTGCGCTGTTATTACTACGATGCAGCACGCGCCGGGCAACGTGAGGCTGAAAGCACGCCGGGCAGAAGGGGGAGGAGAGTAGCAGTAGTCGGATATTTGATCGGGGGTGACATAGAATGCAGGGTAGAAGGACGGCGAAACGCGACACAAGGGACCAAAATCGAAGGGGAGGGTGAGCGTGGAGGAATAGATAACCCAGGACAGTTCGGAACGGCAGCCGCTCAGCAGGGGTTGACGATGGGGAGATGTAGAAACCCGTCCACGTCATTCGTGGCTCTGAACGGAGTCTAGTGTCCAAGCGTCCGAGTCGCTACTGTGATTTGTGCGCGCCACAGTGATGCAATGTTGGGCGATGTCTTGCCTAGGCGACGGCGGGCAAGCCCAGACCCCCACTCAACTTACGTGCGTGTACAGGGGCCAGGACCGGTGCAGTGAAGCGGGAGCGGGCAAATTTCGGCGCGACGCGTGAGCTGGGAGGTACAGGGAGAGGGACGGAAGAGATGGAAGTGGTGGAGAGTCAGCTAGGCTAGACTCCAACCCTTCCGCATGCAAGCGACGCGGGCGTGGATCTCGTAAACGAAAGGCGCAGGCGGCTCCGCACGGCACGCCAAAGTGGGGTGGGAAGCGATTCGAAGTGAGCAGAAAACCTAACCCTAAACAGCACGCCGGACGAAACACGCACCTAGGGAGAATGCGCCGCGGATCCCCAACGTGCGTGCAAGAGTACGGAGGCCTGAGCGCAGTGCGCGTGCGTACACTGATCTACGAAGGAGCGAAGGAGAAGGCACGCCGAGACCGTCCGCAACGAGAGGGCAATGCACAAGAATAGAGTGGGCACATTGCGAATGCGGCGATGGAAGCGGAGCTTGGATGAGTTGGATCGGGTCTGCGTGGCGGACACTTGTTAACGAACGGGCCAAGTCTTCGGAATGCGACATGTGATTTGGATGCTGGGTACGTTGCGACTTTCGGCGCCATTGTAAAGGGGAAGCAAGCCGTCGGGCTTGAGGTGATCCCAGATCTGCCAGTGGGCGTCTGCCGGGCCAGCATCTGATTTGAGCGAGGAGAACCTCAGACCAAAGGGCCGTCGGGAGGCGTTGATCATGAAGGCTTTGGGCGTTCGCTAGATTGTCTTCAGATGTCGTAGCAATTGAGGCGTAGAAATCATAAGAGCGGCAGAACCAAAGCGGGTCACGTTGGGGTCACGTCACAGTCCTCTCTCTCCTGACCATCGCGATGACGGCCGGTGGCTTTGTCGGCGTCTTGCCTGCCTCTCCCACCTCCCCACACTCACAATCGGCCTCCTCTGCGTCCAAATCTTACGGAGCATCGAAATCGCCTCGCCGTATCTCCTCTCCCTCGGCATGGGTACTCGTGGTGCTCGCCGTCCTTTCTATATTCGTGATCGACGTTTCTATCAACGCTCGTGTATCATACTGCAGCTAACCCGAGGACCCGAGCCCAGTACAGGCGGTAGGCCGCCTCCTGGTGGACACCCTCCCGCCCGCGCAGCAGGCCGCGGCACGACATGCAGTGGCAACCTCCCCCTCCGTCTCCCTAGCCCTGTCCACCTCTCTCAGATCGCCCTCCTCACACGGCCGACACCGCCGCCCTTCCCCCTGGCGCCCACTCTTTTCTTGCCTGCCATCTGTTGCTTCGCGTGTTCTCCGCGCTATCCACCTGCATCCACGATGGGTTAGGACGCTATCTCAGGACGCTATCTCCAGAGCTGGGTGGAAACATGCCTGGGTGCGTGTTTCGTTCAGCCTACTGGAATGTTCAGTAGGCTTAACGTTGCAAGCCAGTTCTCGCTCTCGAATACCCACCGTCGCCAGTTACGCTCCCCGACACAAATCCATCCAACGTTGCGCCCCGTTCTGCTGTTGCCGCCTCGGCATCCCCGCCCTGCAATGTCTTCCCTTTTCTTCGTCGCCGTCGCCTCCGCACCCCGCTCGTCTTCCTCCACGCTCACTAATCCCGTGTTGCCCTACTTGCCCTCGCCCTCTCCGCATTACCCTTTGGCGCCCCGCCCCGCCCCGCCGGCATCGCTCTGGCTGTTCGACCCCCACCTCAAGCGCTCTCCCTCGGTGGAATTCGCTCCAGCCTTCACCACCTCCTAATTTCGCCGCACCGGTTTTGACGCTTCGGAGCCCATATGCGCAGATGCCTCGCGTGAAACTCACCCCGGGAGCGTGCCGCGCGTTCGGTTCGGTTCGTTTCATTAATCTTGACCTTGCGTAGAATACGGAGGGGTTGCAGTTGTCTTCGCCGCGTCGGGGGAGTTTACAACCCTTTGCGTTTGCCCTCGGTTCTTGCTAACCTGATGCTTCAGTCTTCCCGCCATTCCTTCCTCCCTTCGAACGACCTTGCAAAACGACATTTGCGTCGCCCTTCCCGGTCATTTTGACCTCGGCAGCGCGTCCTATCTGTCTTTCCTCGCGCGCGCGCCAGGTCCTGGTGAGACGATACTCTGCTTCCATATGGGCCACGGATGCCCTGGGTGGATTTCGTACGCTCTGGGCTCGGTGCGGCGATTATGTTTCCATGCGCTCGCCCACCAACCACCCGTCTCTTGGGTGCATCCGAATGACCCGTTCTCAGCTGTCGCTGCGCCTAACGTCTTCCCGCAGCAATGTTTCCTTTTCGTGTTCGCTGTGGTGAGCATGGAGATTTTGTCGCCCGGTCCCCTTCCCTCTTAGGGATTTGAAACCCAATCGCTCCACTCTGCTGCGCATCACATTCATCTTAGCGTCGTGCGGATGCGGCCTGAGGATTGCTGACGTCACAATCTTTGCCCCTATCCTCGCGACGAGTTCCCCTCTCCGTTGACGACGACACTCTTTCGTTTCTCGTTTGGGCGCGCCTTGCAGGCTTTTTTTCGCCAGCTCCACTTCATGCGAGCCGCCCGCGGTGTTTATTTTGTCCCATATGTTGTCCTCTCTCTGACCGGCTAATTCAAATCTAGCGCCGGTGCCTCTCACCGAGACAATAACATGGAATTCGATGGCGCATGCGTAGGTGCGCCCTTCTATATTCCTGTAGTTTTGTCACTGTGCCCCGCGCCTGACGTTCCACTTTCCTTGATTGAAATTAGCGTCCAAAGGTGTGCTACAGGGTACGCTACTACATGTATGTCGGCGTTACTCAACCTAGTCCCCGCCGGGGATCTATTTGCTGAAGTGCAGGCCTATGCTCTTGGATCCACCCGCATCTGTTATCTTTTTACGACGCGATTTTCTTCCTTCCTTACCACTCATACGTCCTCATACTAATACGCATCCCCAGAACCCGCGCACGTCACCTCGCCAGCCTCAACTCGACCCCACTGCCTCCGCCGGCCCGAGCAAGAAACGAGACGTAAGTCACGACGAGAGGTGCGTGTTGTCTCCCATTTCCTAGGGTTCTTTCAGCGTGGTTTCTTTTCGTGTGCCGTCGGCAGTTCATGAAGAGGGAATCGTGGAGGAGGATGGGCTTGGAGGTTTTCGCGCGCACGCGCAGCTGACTTTGCGTCTTCGTTTGCGGGAGACAGTAAGGCAGTTCCTTTTCGCTAGGCGCGATCAACTCGAGTTCTGAAGTCACATACGCTCAACCTCAGGCTCAACCTCAGGCTCAACAACACAAGTTCCTTCATTCACTTTGCTCTTACACATACCACTTGTCAACTTATATCTGGAACCATCGTCTGAATGGTGAGCAGTCGACCGGAGATATTTGCGTTGTATTTATGCTATCGAACAGACCTTCAGCTCGGGTATTTCAGAGACAGAGTCGGGCTTGAAGTTATAACCGTATGTACACTGGTTCTATTTCGTTGTTGTGTGGTGGCACAAAATCCTCATTTAATTTGTAGGTTGAAGGCGGTCAGAGTGCCTGGGTCGGACATTGTGTTCACATCCAAACCGCAGACGAAGTCCTGTATTAATTTCCGGTGAGTCTGGATTGATCTCCGGCTAATTCGTTCAAACGGACTCGGGTACAGGTCAATGTCCCCTTGGTAAGTTGGAGTGGGCTCTCAGCTGTACTTCGACCTCTCATATCTAGACCCAATTTAACGCGGGTTTTTTGTCGTCAACTTGCCAGATGATTGATCGGAGTTTGAGAATCCATCCCTCCGGCATTAGATGGCCCCCAACGATCCGAGTGACATCGTACCACTCTAGTACTGACTTCAATCCCAGATCCAGATTGTCAGCAGCGCCGATCACCGCTGGACAATAAATCCCAAAGTAGGCCCGTTGACCAGCAGAGCCCACTAGTACTATCTAGCTTCTGCGAGAAGACGATAATCGGTTCATTATTATTTTCTTATGACTCTTCTCCTCCACAACATTGAGCCACTTATCCCGGTACGGAACATTGAGACGCAAACCGACAAAGCAGAGGGAATACAACTATGTATATCTTGCACGGACTTGTAAATTAACCTGTCTGTGTCGGGGTCAGGATGGGAGAATTTTGAACCCAGTTGGAAAGGATGTTAGTGTAAAAACATTACCAAAATTTCGTTGTGATACTTCACCGCAAAGAAGGTCAGCGACATAGGCCGGTGAGACATGTGCTCGCAACACACGGTGTTTAGACCGAAACATAGTTCCAGTGAGACGTGCTTGGAATCCACCGCACGTGGGATACTAGCAGCCCATCCTGAAGAAGTACCTCTCAAATATATCTACACCCACATTACGAAAATGTATTCAACGGCAAGGGAACACTCAACTGGCGGGCAAAGTCCCTGGGTAGATGAAGGTTGGTAAACGCGTTCTGAATTTAGTGCGAGTTGGTAGTGCATTTTCAGCAGGCGTTGTGGCATACCGCGGGCGCCAAACTTGGAGGATAGTTTGGAATTGCATGACACCTTGGGTGGGGCCTTACAATATTAATTCGTCGGTTGGGCGCCAGAAGAAATGCCGAAGAATTTGAAAGGATACGTCCGAGTGACGGCTTACCAGGCCGATGGAGGACGCGTCGTGATGCAGCGCGGGGAGGGTAATGCGAGGCTGAAAGGGCGTCGGGCAGAGGGTGAGGAGAGCAGCAGTACCCAGATACTTGACTGGGGCGACACGAAAGTGGATGCAGGGTAGAAGGACAACGAAACGGCGAAGAAGAGGGACCAAAATCGAGGATCGGAGAGAGGGTGAGCGTGGAGGAATAGATGACGAGGACGGATGGGAACGCCAGAGGGGGTGATGAAGGGGAGATGTAGATATCCGTCCATGCCATTCGCGGCTCTGAAGGTCGGCGCGGAATTTTTATCGAATTCTTCCGGGTGGGTTCCGTCATTTGTGCGCGTCAGACGAACGGGACGTTAGGCGATGTCTTACCGGGGGACGGGGGTAAGAGGTAAGAGACCAGATCCCCAATAGAGCAAGGGCCAGGACCAGGGCGGCCAATTCCGGACGCGGTGAAGGCGGGAGTGAATTTCACCGCGTTGTGCGAGGGTGCAGGCCGGCAAGGCAATCCCAGGACAGCAAACGGGGAGGTAGAAGCACGTGTGGAGGGGGAAGGGTGAAAAGTGTAGGTGACGCCGAGGCGCAGGTGATTGATTGACGATGACGAGCTAGATACGGAGAGATGGAAGCGACACGGGCGTGGATATTGTAAACGAAAGACGCGAGGTGCAGGCGATGCGGCGCCGAAGGGGAGGGCAGGGAGCAACGAGCATATTCATGAGGGAAGAAAATGCGGGGCGGGGCGGCGAAGTGAGTTTGTGGCGAAAAAGCCAGTTAGTGAGACAGAGACGGAAAGTAGATGAAGAATTCGAGCAGCAGGCTGTCTGTTGTAGATGTGGACGTGGATAGAGGTGCTAAGTCGTTTCGGGGACGAGAGCGGCATGACGGCAAGAAGAAGGCGGGTCACGTCACAGTCACCTCGCTTTCCAAAGCACCACGATGACGGGCGGCTCTGTCCTCTCTCCTCCCATCGGCCCCGCTGCAAATTGAAAGGGCTCCCACGCGTCCTCGAGCCATCCTAAGCATGCGCTCACAATCGGCCTCCTCTGCGCCTCGCCCTACTTACCTGCTCTCCCTCGGCCTTTCCACCTTCCAGGTCGCCCTCGTCTTCCTGGTGGGTGCTGCAGCTCGTCTGCGGCCTTGCGGACACCAGTAGATCACCAGCTTCACCCGCGGCCGTCCTCACCAACTCTAGTCCTAATAACTCGCAGACCCAGCACACGTCCTAACTTCGCCGTCCCGGTCTTGGCGCCTCGCATCCGGCGTCAAACTCACCGCGGATCTGCAAACAGAAGGGTGCGAAGCGTTCAGCTCGTTTAATTAATCTTGATCTTGCGCTGCACATGGAGGGGTTGAAGTTGTCTTCGCCGCGTCGGGGGAGTTTGCTGGTGTGAGGTGAGGTGCATTAGGCCTTTTTGTTAGTCCTCAGTTTCTTACTAACCTGATCCTGCGGTTTTCCTTGCATTCCTTCTTCCCTTCGAACGACCTTGTACCGCTGCAACGACCCTACATGTCAAGGCAGAAATGACATGTATGTCGCCCTCGGGAGCGCGTCTTATTTGTCTTTCCGCGTGCACACGCACCGGGCGTTCAGGAGAAGATTCTCCGCTTCAATTTACTTTCTATGAAGCTACGCACGCCGTCCCGCATGGGACTCGTACGCTCTGGGCTTGGTGCGCCCGCTATGCTTTTTCAGGTGTTTGTCCACTTGGCACTAATCACTTGTATTTTTCTCAGGTCGGTGAACCCTCATTCCATTCTCTCCCGCCCTGAGCTCGAACGGAGGGTGTTCAGGAATGCGTCGCTGGTGAGCAGGGACTCCTCGTATGCCCCTTTTTGTGCTATCACACCGATCTCATCGTCGCTTCTTCACGATTCATCCTCATCCAGCAATCTCACCGCCAGATCTCCAACTACATCCAAGCCCGCGTCCTTCCCATACTGCTCGTCGCGGGTGATCCGCAGACTAGCGATCGACAACCATCAATCAACAGCACACTTGACCAGGCCGCTGCGCGTGCTCTGTAGTACATATGTATGTAGGACCCCACCATGCGTGAACGAAATGACAAGGTTTTGAGACTCAGATTGGCGAGTAACATTATTTATGCTTTCGTCGAAGCGGCAATTTTGACTAATTGACAATTAACGGACATGCTTACTGGTCTTTCCACAAGTGAATGGATGAAACTTCCCAGCGCAGCCGACATCAAATCATGAGCGCCCATCAGCGCCGGGGATTGCTTTTTCCTGATGCCCTTGTGATGATCAGTGTGTGCGATCGCGATTCGGGAATTATTGATGGTGGTCCCTTGATCATCCCTCGCACTTCAAAAAGCGGGGTCGTTGCTAACGGCGCGGACCTCTCTTTCTTCCTTGCACCTGGCCCAATGTCTTCTCTTATCACTGGGAACCTTGTTGCGGCATTGCTCGAACTTTTCTTATACGGATCGTGTTCCGTTCTTTTCATCACTGCCATTTACCTGTTCCGTCGTCGACACGGCAAGAATGCGCGGACCGCATTGTTACTGCTTGCTCTCGTTGTCCAGTTTCTTGTCATCACTGTAGTCCGTGCCGCATTTTCTATCAAGCGTCGAGACCATGACCAACGTTATTCGAATAGCACTCGCTCAACACAGCATACCAAACGGTCTTCGCGATTCGGCTTGGTGGCGGAGCGGCGACCGAAGCGTACTACCTTAATCTAACCAGGTCGCCGTTTGTCGTGAATATAGTTGTCATGGTGGTAACCCACCACCTTACGGATGCCTTTATGGTAAGAACCTCCGCACCTTGATACTCCGAATTAATCGTCGACAACAGCTTCACCGACTCTACGTGATCTTTTCTCGTGACCGCAATGTCATGATATTCCCTCTTTCGTGCTTTCTTGGACAAATCGGTGCGTCGTTCGAATATCAGTAAATGAATATTAAATGAATGCACTGATCCTCGTGCAGTCTCTGGCTGCGGAATAATATACCGCGCAGCCACCTCCGATCCGGATGAAGATTACTTGACGCTGTCGAATGGATGGCTGACAGCCAAACTAGTTGCATCAATTTTGTGAGCCTTTGTCCGATCAATTCTTTCAAAAATCATACGACTGAAACAATGATTTTTAGGATTAGCGCCTACAGCTCTGGTGTGTTCAAATACTTTATTTCTGGGTGTTCGGGCTGAACCCGACGACCAGCGGCCATATCCTGGAGAATATGGCGGATCCGTCATGCCCTCCAGAAGACGTCTGCGAATCTGCGACTAACGGCATGTTCTCTCCCCTGGCCACTACTTTACCGCTGATAATGTGCTGCTACAGTCTCTTCTTGCTATCCTTGTTGAAAGTGCCGTCCTCCAAACGTATGTGTCCACGTCAGAGATTCGTGTCCGTAGAATTCACCTCCGCGCAGCGCTACCACAATTGGTATGCTTGTGTCGTTCCAGTACAAGTGGCTGGCCGGTGAATTTATTTCGACTGGGATCGCTCCGGCGTTATTCGGCGTATCCACAGTCCTCATCCACGCCCGGATCGGCCTGGGTTGGGCGCATGAATCCGAACGGAATCTCAAACCTGCGTCGGTTCCACTTTCTGGTTTACGTTCTAGCAATGCGAAGGGCACGCTCGACGAGGAGAGTACGGTGCAGACAACGTCTGGTTTCAAAGGTCCGCGTACTCCGACGAAAGTTTATTACAAATGATGCTGTATACAATATCGATGTCTTTCGGCGACATTACCCTTCCGCACTCGAATAATGACACAAATTAATTATCTATTCAAAAGAAAATTAGCTCGATGCCTGGGAAAGCCCAGACCCGCAATAGACCTAGATTATACAGCGATTCGCGAGGTTGCCTTACCTTGTTTTGGAGTCGCTTGTACAGGATCCCGGAAGACTGGCTCGTCCCGTCGTGAGACTCTTGTGGCGCGGGTGATTTAATTGAGACAATAGCAGTACTTGGAGATGTGTTGGTGGAGTGCTTCTTCTTCTGTGCTTGTCCATTTTCCAGCGAGATGAATTGGAAATTAATTAATTGCGATAATGTTGTCATGTCGGTCACTGCCGGTGCAAACAAGAAAAAGTCACAGTATGTCGGGACTCGCACCTAACCCCTCCCTCGTGTGGGAACTTGCTGGAGTTTAACGTGCTCGGCGCTGATCCAGCCGCTTGCATTGCCAAGTACAGGTAAACGGGACGCTCAGCGTTGACGTTGATCCTCGAGACTCTCAGAATTGCGCCGTTCGCGTTACCTCGTGAGTACAATCTACAGCGCGAGGGCAACGCTGGTTCACGTCGACTTCATCTCCTCCAAACTTTGAACTTTGAACTATGTGTTCTGGGAAGGCGGAGACGACTCCAAGATTCCAGTGGCATCCCATATGTCGTTTGATTTAATTTCCATTAACACTGGTAGCCGAAACTGGCGGAGCCACTGTGGAAGTCTTGTTGCTACACGGCGTTCCTCGGGATGCAGACTTGAATTGATCTTCTTTCCTTTCGGCTCCCGGCACGGTACTCCAACCAGGAATGAAGTTCAAGGTGCGGCCATGATCCAACTTGACCGTCGCAGGATCCCGAGCCGTACACAGCCCAGTCATTTCATCAGGGAACCCGCCCCCCGTAATTTTGTGCTATTCTTGCCGAAAATTGCCGAAGATTGTTCGAATTGCTGGTGTTGCAGAAATTTAGTCAAATTATGTTGTCCCCCAAAATAATTGCAGTAAAGTTGCAGCAAAACTGCAGTAAAGTTGCAGCAAAGTTGCAGCAAAGTTGTTGCAAGGTTCGCAAACCTTTGCCTTAATTATCATCGCAATTACTTGTAAAATGTACTCAGAAACACGTAATAGAACACGAAAACAAGCTGAATTGCAAGTGAAAGCTATGTAGGGTACACGCTACGCTACAGTATATTAACAACCCGCGTAATCCTCCTCCGGGGTACACTACGTGTCGGCGCTCCACCGAAACTCAGGGGAAGATCTATAGAGGAGAATGTCCTCAGCAAACATAAATGAAGGGCACAGAATTAAAACACACCTTTCGACAGACATGCTGCCAATGTGTGGATACTCTTCCTCAATGTACAATGCTTAGTAGAGAAGAAAACAGAGGGACAAGAAGGAATATCATACCGTACAGGAGACATGACGCAAGGAGCCTCTGCGCCGAGACCGTGGAGTGTGCGACCGGGGCTTAGACGACGTTGGGGGCGTAGACGACGTTGAGGGCGTACATAGACGACGTTGAGGGTGACGGTCTTCCGCTTGCCGTCCTGGTGTATGTTACAGAGTCCCGGATGAACTGCAACAACAAATGAGGGCAAGTCGAGGAAGAACGGACAAGGCAACGCACGTTCTTGACGAAGATTTTGAGGACATCACGGGTCTCTTCATAGATGAAACCAGAGATCCGCTTCACACCCACCACCACGAGTCAGACGACGGATTGCGGGCCTTTGTGATACCTGAAAATGGTTGGGTACGGGGGAGGATGGGCGAAGGAACGACGCACCCTGGATGCAGATTCAGGCGCTCCGGGAAACAGATGAGAGGTCACATTTTATCTCCCGAGTAGTGGCCTGCACAGGGAGCAAATCGAGGGACAAAAGAGATCACAAAGACATGCCTTTTTCACCTTTTCATCGCCGTCTTGACCTATCTATCTAAACTTTGATGTGATCAACGTGAGTGGAATGCATTTCAAGAGGTGGTGAACCTGGATGAGAGGCAAGGGATGGACCTGGGATTGAGAAAGGAAAAATGGGCGTTAGTGGGCCATCAAGACCGCGATACTGAGCACGTACTGATCTGTGTCGACCACGTGTCTTCGGTGCAAAGGTCGTGTCGTGGGTGCAAGGACCGTGTTGCTTTCCTGCGGAGCTGTGAGTCTGCGGGAGATGGGTCGGTAGGCGAGGACAGCGTAGGAGAGGTGGCGACGCGGGCGATACGCTGGACGAATTTGTCTGGGAGCGACGGAGGAAGGATGGGACAGCCATGGAGGTCTTGAGGACCGGTTCTGGGGGCTTGTGACGGAGTAGCAAAGGAAAACGAGAGACGGGGAGAGAGGGAAGATGGGAGAAAAGGAAGGAAGGTGTTTGACGCTGTTGTGACAGCATCAAAACGAACCATCTCCCACGGGGACGTGTGGTTGATCGGCTTTCCCCCCAATGGGCTGGGTATCAGGGGCAGGAACAATCGAAAAAATCGCCTCGAAAGGGAGGATTCTAAGGGCTCCAGAGGGGGTTCATGAAGTACCCCAAATCTCAAAAAATTCTCGGGCATCTTCAAACTAGTATACGTCGAACAGCCATTTAAAGCCCCGGAAAGCGGCAGGAAAGAAATAGAGTCAGCATAGAAACTCCTTAGGAGCAAGATAGTGCAACAATCCTTATCTAAAGAGGTTGAGGAGAGGCGCCGGCAGTGGTCGGGCTGACATCTTCAACTTCTCCTTCCACCATTGGACTAAATTGAGTGCAAATAGAAAAATTAGAGCCTGTTGAACAAGGGATTAGCCATGTGCTATAAGGAGGAGCTGACTCTGTAACTTGCAGGACCCATGGTCGGGCATGGTCCCGGTTGAATCATGGTCGGGAACAAGGAATTATTTGATCAAACCAAGTTACTGTAAGGCATAAGAAGATTAGAGGAGTACCTAAACACTGTTGACCACTCACAAATGGCCATCTGCACTCAAATATACCCGCATTTCGTGTGAGCAGCGCGCGAGACGCGTCGGAAAGTCGCGCTTGATGGGAGTGGCAACCGTGGGAAGGATATGTTATCTGCCGTGTTATCTGCCATTAACGAATTTCGCCGCCAAAAGGATGCTTTCTGCCAATCTTTCAACACTCTACCCTTCACCTTAACTGAGATAAGTTCCTTAAATATTTCTGTGAATTAACATTAGCTGAATAATGGTCGGTGGCCCGTATGGCAGATAACATGGCAGAGTTGATCCGGCGTACCCATTGATCCGACGGACTTTAGGGTCGGCTTCGCTTAACCTCGTCAATTTTGTCAACTTGAAATTGAAAAGTACTGCCGAACGCGCAAATCACGGGACTCCCAGCAGGCTAAAACCCACACATTCAAGTCTAGTAGATCTTCTACCGCAAGTCCCTGTCTCTTAGCAAATCTTCCTACCCAAATTTCCACAGTTCCACTTGCAAGTCCGAGTCAACTTTTAGGTTGTAAACCTAGCGAAACATGTACCCTCGTTCCCGCCTCTCGAGACTGGTCTGCCTCACGTGCGTCCGTGAAATACCAGCCTTCGATTCCCAGCAATCACAAGAAAGGACTGGGTGCCCTCATGGGCCAATGGCGGACACGGATTCAAATCAAAGATATTCCTGGATCGACAGCGTTACATGAACTACATTTCTGACGGGTACGACAAAATTTCCGATGCCTGACGCCTTCATCGGACCAGAAGCCTAGAATTTGGTGCTAGAATTGTGATATCAATTGTGAAGTCAAACTCGGGTCAATGCGAATTCACGTACACGGTACCAGTTATCGTGTTGGATCCGCCTGAGATGGTGTAATTACCATTGGCGTCCACCGAGACCTGGGCTTGCCCACCACCTTCATAGGTCCAGTTGGTGGAAGACCCGCTGGCAGCGACCTTCCAGCTTCCAGGACCGTTTCCTACATGGCAACATTCTTTAGTCAAAAAGCTCACGCAGTATTGGCGAACAATAATGGTCACCATTGCTACCGACGTCTGTGAGCTTGATGTACCCGACACCGGGGAAGGCGAGCACGTAAACAGCGCCCTCAGGGCCGAGAGCGTTTGTAGGGCCAACTGACTCCTTGCCCGGCATACCGCCAAAGAGGATGCTCGTCTGACTGGGAGTACTAGCATTGACGTGAGTGATGTTCCACATGATAAGTTTTCTGAGTGAAGGTTATGAAGAGTGGGACGAGCTGGGTTGTCTGCGGTAATGAACAACAGGGCCTGCTTTTATAGGTTTGGGATAGTGTATTAGTCCTATCTGGGGGACAATTGTGGGTGGAAGTGAGGGGTGCAGAGTCAGCAGTGGCGCAGCAGAGCAAGGGCCGCCGCAAGGATCCAGCGTCCACCTGACATATTACTATTAGACTGGCATCATGCACGAAGGTACGCTCGGCAGCTTTGCGCCACACCAGGTGCGCCCAGTCAAGGCGCGGCCATTGCGGCCGTAGACACACCAGGGGCATTCGCCCTTTCGCCTGTGGAAATCAGGAGAAGCGTACATTTGAGAGTTACACCGAATTCTTTTTCAATCCCGGCTCAACAAAAGCATTTGTGTCTCGGCACATTTGTTCTCGAAGGCAGCCTTCATCATGATGACGGCCGTTTGCGCTCACAGGATAGTGGGCAGCTCAAGCTCCACCAGGCTATACTTGCCGCACGCGATTCCCCGCAAACGTTGGCTTCTCTTCGCGCTTTGGCAATTATCCGCGTCCATCGGTGGCTTTATTCCGGTTTTATAGCTTCTGGAACGTTGGACAGAGGAACAGGCTGCAGAAAAGTCTCGCATGCACAGTGGGTTTATGGTGGGTTTATAATGGCAGACAGGAAGCTCACGGAAAAATAGCGAGGAGCAGTGGCAGCGGCGTGGTGAGGAATCGGAGCGGATCTGAAATGAATCAATTGAGGCCGGTTGGGCCCCAGATGAATTATGCGCAAGTCAGGGCGGAGGCTCCGAGTCCGCGAGTTGAAGACAAGCTGGTTTTAGGTCTGCTTTCTTGAGGGATAACTTATGGATCGGTTCCAGAAGAAATTTGACGCAGTAATCCAATAAATCCTGCTCCCGGGACCCGTTGGCTCATGTACTGTAAGCTAATGACATTTTCACGCGCAGTTTCTTAAGCTGACTTAAGTTGGCTTAAGCCCTCTATTGCCCGAAGTACACCACGCAAACTAACGATTCCTCGAGTCAGGCTTAAGGCAGCCTAAGCCGCGGGTTCAAGACCCATAAGGCAGCTTACCAAGTTCAGCCGCTTACGTTGGTTTGGGCGGGGTAAGCTTGCCCGAGCCAAGTTAAGCGGCCAGGATCAGTGGTGGACGGGCTTCGGCCTCAGGCCGAAAAGCCGGGGCTTTTTTTGGCCTGCAAGCCGGGCCAAATTGTCGGCCTGAGGGGGCCTGGGGTCCGGAGGCTCAAAGATCATCCATAACGGTGTTTCTGTCACTCTGGGTGTGAATGATATCCAAATTCACACTTGGTTTGCTTACAATGTCGAGGATTTCATTCAACAGTTCAACTGACGGGATCAGCCAGGCCTTCGCATCGCACTGATGTCCAGGAGCAACTACCATGCAGCCAGCAGCATGAAATGAGCACCAGAACACTCTTATAAGCCGTAGTCTAATTAATACTCCCGAATAGCAGCTGGGACAAATTCAACCAAAGCCCCTGCTTAAGCCAAAGCCAGGCCAAGCCGAGCCGGGCCTGAGGGGGGCGGTTCAGGCCAAGCCGAGGCCGGCACATCACTAAGCTGCGGCCTAAGCTCGGTGAAGCCAATTTGGTCGCTCAAGTCGCACCCCGAGATATCTAAGCATCGAATACCGAGAAGCCGCGTCAAATCACCGTAATGAATGAAAAGAATTCTGTCCGCAAAGTGTACATATTCGATGAAACTTTACAGTATCTATAAAATCCCGCACACGATGTCAACCTTCGCAGTTGCAGGAAAATGAGCTCGCACCATATTAATTGCGAAGTGACCCTCAGTGTGTTGCGGTACACTTGAAACAAATTAGCCACGGAAACGCGGGCGAACCAAAAGCAGACTTACCCGTAATGCTCCTTGTCATCACTCAGTACCTCATCGGCCGCAGTCGTCTTTCCACTTCCGAGCAGAGCCGTGCTTTTGTGCGTGCTATTTCTCCTCCCCATCTTCGGGAATGTGTGCACCATCGCCTGCAAACCTGATGTTCACCCGGATGAGTCAATGACCCACATACTGTCGCTGCCCTCAATGAGGCAGTTGAGTTTGCCTCCACGCCGAACGCACCCATTTCCACTGCTGGTTTTCATCCTCCCATGGCACCTGCTGTTCCTATTTAAACAGGAACCGGGCCTGGCTGCCTTACTGGACACGATGAACGGGTTAATCAGAGTCCTTACCGCACAACAGCACCAATATTCCCATGCTCCGTTAAACTCGTCTTTCGGCAATCCTCCGCGGAACGACCTCGATTACAGTTATTGCAGCGAGACAGGTCATTTTATTAACAAGTGCCCGCGCGTCAACGAGGACATGCAGGCTGGGAAATGCAGGCGTGATTCTTCGTGTGACTTTGCCTAGTGGTGCTTTCGTTCCTCGTCCGAGTCGCATCGAGGGACGAAAACTTTGTGCTCGTATCGAACAATGGGATCGTCTTAACCCCGGATAACTTGCCACTGCTCAGCTTTTGCTTGGTGTTGCTTCTCAGCCGGTTAATTCCGCTGCTCCCACGTCGACTTCTGCACCCATGAACACCTTCCAACCATCAGAAGAAGATCGCATCTGCAGTCTTGAACAGGAGATATTTGCTCTCCGCACTCGTGCCCAGGCCCGCCCTGCGGCCGCTGCTGGTGAACCCGTGGAAGAACCCATTCGTGCTTCTCCACCTCTAACACCAATTACTGCTCCGACTCCTGCGGCCGGTCCCTCTGCAATTTTACGACGTCCTGCCGCTCCCACACCCGCACCAGTTCAGCCTGCTCCGCCCGAGCAACCGTTTACGAATGCTCGCGATGCCGCGTATGCCCCGCCACGGGATCGTAATATCGGTGCACGTCCAAATCCAGCACAGTACAAAAAGTCCGAGCCTGCCTATCGCTCGACTGCTCCAGTTTATGATCCCAAAATTGCGACCAATGTATTCAATCGTTCTATGGATGCACAAGTTTGGTTTCTCAGCGTGAGTTGCTTTCTATTGCGCCGGAAGTTCGGTCCCAAGTCCGCGAAGCCACTACGAGCCGCCACGTGACTTCGGGCCCCGACGATAAATCTGGGAACTAGTGATGATCCGGGTCAGGGCTTGAGCCCGAGCCCGAGCCCAAGCCCGGGCTTTTGAGCCCGACCCGACCCGACCCAAAGTAGGGCCCAAGTCGGGCTCAAGGTCGGGCTCAGATTTTTTCAGGGCCCCCGACCCTGGGCTTAAGCCCGGGCCCAACCACATGACTATCCTAAGTCAAAATTTCGCTGTGAGTTCGGTTGAAACCCTAAATTTTACCTGCAACGGAAGTTGATTCGAAGTATCTTTCCCGTTTGGTGCTCACTCGAGGATGGGCAAGTTTCGCATGATTTTCCGTGGAGATTAGAATGCTCGAAACAGGGTCAGTGGGTTGTTGGTGGCTGTCAAAACATAATTGAGTGCTTTACCAAGGTAAAATACAAAGAATGTAGGCTCAAAATTTAAAGTTGAACCTTACGGAACACAGTTAGAAAATATACTGACGGGCCCGGGCTTGAGCCCGAGCCCGACCCGACCCGGGCCCGACCCTCAGGTAGGGTCGGGCTCAGGATATTTTGTGGGCCCAAGCCCTGCCCGACCCGACCCAAGCCCGGGCTTTTGGGCCCGACCCGACCCGAACATCACTACTGGGAACGATGCTGCCGCCCCTGTTGATCAACTTACTTTTGATTCCCTTGACTGTGATGCTTTCCACGATTCCCTGGCTACCCAGAATGCCAATGATTCCGATCCAAATTGCTATGGTGTCTATAGCCTGTGTTATAGACATCCATAGACACACATAGACGCTATAGCAGTTGTCGATAAGGTCTATGTAGTGATCACCACGGGTCTCCCGCGGGTACTGGCGCGCTGACCCGTACCCGTACCCGCGCTCGCGGGTACGGGTCGGGTCGCGGGCTTGCGGGTAACCCGCGACCCGTGCAACCCGTCAGCGACCTGGATGTTTTTCTCGGTTTGTATCACACATTCGGACACAATTCTAACTGTCTCTTTATCCTAGGGCAGTGGAAAGGCACTGTAGATGTCTTGAGGGTGTATGTTGAGACCGTATACCGAGTTTGATGAACAGCCAAATGTGGTTGACCTCGGCTGGAATACGGAAAGCCGCCCGAAATTGTGCGGTAGCAGGTCAAAATTGATCTTCTGATGAAGACACTCATCTCTGTGAGCCTTTCCGATTTTTTTTTGCATGCTATTTCAACGATAAAAAGCGCAAGGAAGGATATTCCCACAGTCCTCATGGAACCCGCGGGTCGCGAAAAAAAATCAAGAGCGACCCGTACCCGTACCCGGACTGACCCGTACCCACGACCCGCCACGGGTACGCCTACCCGTGACGATCACTAGGTCTATGACATCTATGTGGGTCTATGTAGTAGCTCATAGTGGCCTATAGTGGCTCATAGCAATTTGGGACTTTCCTGATGTGATCGTTCTACCCAATGTTCATCCCGTCAACTTCATCCCGTCAACCCACTCCGTCGAGGTTGAAAGGTATTCGGGGACGAAGATCGCAGTCCCAAATCTCAATACATCAATTATTATCGGCGACGGGGTAAAGCTATGGTTCAAACTCGCCCCCCTAAATTTTCCTAGGACCGCCGCATCTGGCACCCGCTCTGCAAATCAATTAAAACGAGAGCATGGCGCACCCACTCGATTCCTCCCGTTCTGCGCCCCGAATACTCGGTCTATCGGCTCGCCATTTGCGCAAGGCGTCCACAAATCCAACCGCCCTGCGAAGGGACTGGCCAGTCACATAAATTGAACTGCTAACATTTTCTATACTATACACAACTCCGCACACTCCATGCACTCGTTCTCTTTACTTACCTGGAGACCTTGATAAGGATGAATGTAAAGGCAGCAGTCACGTCCATGTCGTAGTTGAGGTGCTCTGCCTTGCCTCCGGCGCCGGTGCAGATGATATCTGTGTAATTAACCACATGAATTAACACCGGGTTCCACAGGACAATTTCTGGGAGGGGAAGCGCACCATCCGTGTGGCAGAAGTTGTCAACTTTATTGCTGGGAATAACACCCACCGGAGACGACGAGCCTCCAAATGCGACGTCGTTGGGGTCCCCGAAGAGGACGACTGGGATGGACAAACATCAGCACAGATAAGACTCGATCGAGCAAAGGTTCACGGGAGGGATGGGAGACATACCGGCTGCGATGCGCTCACTTACGGCGGAGGAGATCTCCGCAGCTGCGTTGTGCACGAGCTGCGCACCTTGGCTGTACCCGCCGAGGATGACCGTGGTCTTGGGGCACATGGAGACGGCGGTGTTGATGAGGTCGACCAGGGTGGCGCTTCCGGAAGGAGACCCACCTTGCAGATAGCCTGGTCGCCAAAATATTCATTAGTTTGTAGCCTCGACGGAAGTGTTTTGGTGACAGTTGAACCGGAGCACCAAAACACTTCGACCGGAACGATTCCTCACCGAGGAGGCTGGCGTCATAGTCAACGCCCTGCACCGTGATTGAGGTGCCATAAAAATCTCGCAGCTGGGAGATGAGGGGAGGACCGACTCGTTCGCCGACGTTGCCGGTTTCGAACGTTCCGCGGGCGAAGAGGAACTAGTAGTCATGGTCAAAGTGTTTTCCTGGGGTGGTGGGTGATAACTCACGGTTAGAGTTGCGCACGCTGTTAGAGACGGTTGGTTAGTACGCATCCTAGCCAGATGTTATACACATACGTCCAGACAGTCCATTCTCGGTGTCATTCGGAAACGATGAGGCGGCGGGGACGGGGAAGGCCGGAACCTCGGGCACAACGACGGCTGCGGCCGCGGCGAGCGAGATGAAGAACACAGATGTGAACACAAGGCTGACTTTCATCTTGCAGGGTAAGGGAGGCTGGGAGGAATAAGGGACTCCTACGAAGCTACAAATCTGGATCTGGGCCTCATTACTTATACATACTTTGGGGAAGCAAAGAAGATTGGACGAGTTGACTTTTCAACAGTAGGCATGAGTGCGACAGTGGGCCTGACTTTCTGACAGTGGGCCTGAATTCCAACAGGAGGCCTGTATTTTCAACGGTCGGCTACGACGAATGACCTGATACACGCGTGGGCGCGCTTTTGATATCCTGTCGGCGGGCGAGATCGCGGTTGTTCTGATTTTGCGCCGCGCCTGGATGGTATGGTGCCGCTGGCGGCAGATGCTTCCCCGTTCACTTGGCAAAAAGTTGGAAGCGCCAGTAACCACTTATTATTAGTGAGTCAGGCCCCTGGGCTTCTGATGTTCAAGTTCAACCGACGTCGAAATCAACAGTTGACTGTGGAGTAACGTGAGACGTGAGTGGTACAGGCGACAGTGATAGAGGTTGCGCTGTGGATTTTTGAGTATGCCCAGAATCCTGCGAAGTTCCAGTGCAATCGGTGCATATTCAAAGTGGTTGTAAGTACGGTATCGCAAATTCACCGGCCACTTTCAGCATCTCAGCGCACGGTGAAGAACATGATCGATGAAGATTGAGTACATCCTGTGAATCCCCTAACTGTGGGTTTTCAGAATCTATAGCTTTCATACTTTTTCCTCTCATATGCCCGGGGTAACACATTTCTTACCACCCAGAATGACTTGATTTTTGCGCTTTGACCAGGTTTGATCGGAAGACCACAGCGGAATTCGACCCCAGCCATCAAATCTCCTCTCTTCAATTCACCCACCTCTCCTTTTTCTTTCGGCCACGTCCTGCCTCGGTAAAAGAGCCTCTCCTCTCATCTCCCCACCCAGCTTGGCCCAACGCGCACTCGGCACGAATAATGCCGAATAATGCCAAGCCATCAACGCCGCCATCACCGCACCACGTTGCTCTTCCCAAACTACCACGACCAGCGCACCCCAGCCCATCGTCAACGGCACCCACCCACTGCATCTTAGCCCTGCCCCAGCACCCCGCCACGCTCCGAGCCTCTGAATCTGGTCACCCACCTCCTCGACGACCCACCCCGCCTTTCGACAGCCCATGCGCCCTGTCCCGTCCCCCGCCCCCGCAACCTCTGATCAGTGTCTACGCCGGCGGCATCCGCACTCCGTGTACATTGCCAGCCTCCGCCCTGACATGCACGTCGCGCCACGCTGCAACCATCGCCTCGCGCACACTGCATGCTCCTGCCGTCTCCCCATTACGCCCACTCGCGCCTCCAAGCACACCCGCAGCCAGTAAAATTCTGGATAGGCGCAAAGACTTGGTGCGTGCATCCGTCGACGCGTCTCAGCCGCGTTCCCTGCCTTCTCCCCCATCCTTTGTCCCATCCACTACCCTTCCCTCGCCCCCCCCCCCACCGTTCCTCTTCGTCTCCTCGTCCACGAAGCGTTGCGTCACCGCAATTCTTTCCCCTTCTCTCCGCGTGCTGCTGCCGCAGTCGGGCATGGTCCATGGGGTGTCATTTGACACCACATCGCCTGCTCGTCTATATATGCACGCCGCGCGTTCTCGGGCGGGTTTCCCACTCCCCACACATACACATCTCGCGCATACTACCCTTCCTTTGCTCTAGCTGTTCAATACACCCCTCCTTTCATCTCCTTCTTCTCTCTCTGCCCCGTGCAGTGACATACCACCTAGCTCCCGCTTCGCGCACGCAGGACACCAGATGCCTCCGCGACTCTCAAGAGTGACAAAATTCCGTAGCGCGACCAGGACCGTGTCTTGAAAGCAAAGGCACTCGAGCCGCTCGTATTTTCCATCCTCCCGTACACATTTTTGTTTCCCTTCTGCAGATACCAAACCTCCGATTCGGTGGCGAGTTCGAGAGGCCCTCTGGTGGGTGAAGAGCACATCTTTCACTGTGATTTACACTGCGCGCGCTCGACATCGCCAACGCCTGGGCAGGTCACGAAATTGAATAAGCATTCCCTTTTATTTAGTTTGCATTTTTACGAGTAGGACGCGCATGGTGCCGAGCGCATGGATATACGCGAATGGGCTTCTTGCTGCTGGGCTTGCGCTCTCCTTCATCCTGCTTACATAAATGCTGACACAATTTCGCAGACAACGTACGCTTCTCGGGAGCTTTTGGTGTCGCCCTTCCATACTCCCTGCTCAGAGAGGGAAACTGCAAAACGATCCTCTGCGTACGGATGAGGCATTGAGGTGCGCCAGTTTGTCTTTCGTGTTTTTACTGTACATTCAAAAGCTAGAGCCATTCATTGAATTTTTATTTGCGTCCCGACACGGTCGTTTGGCGGTGCGCGCATTTTCGCGGTCTATCCATTTGCTCCGGCCGTGTAGCTTTCGATCTATCTTCCTTCCCTTTCTTGATCTTTTTTCGGGGATCGGCGAGTCGTCGCTCATTCGGACCACGCCGCACGCGCACGATTCGTATTTCTGTTTATGGGCCCCGAGTACAAGCTGTTCTCGACGGGCTGGGTTAATCTCCTTGTCGTTCTGACTGGCTTATATTTTCTTGTACTTCCATTCACCTGTTCTATGGAATCTGCACTTACACGGTGTCTGGCTCCTGAATCATTGAGCGCGGTCCGTGCTGGCAAAATCCTCCTATTCCTATTCACCATTGACTTGAGGATCACTTTCAGTCTCATGTTTCACATCATCTTTCTTTCGCGAACTCAAGTGCACGCTGCGGCTCTGGCGCTGGCGTCCGCTGTGATACTTTTTTCCTGGCTTTCCCATCTATCTTTCTCCCACAGTTTGTCGGGATTCTGTGCGTTACAGAAGGCCTCTGCCGCCTTGCGATGCTTTCGTAACCGCTCACTGAAGCGCCGAGCTAGGTGTCTAGATGAAAGATGCCCGCAAATTAACAACGGGACCTGTCGCGAGCTAGAGCGCACAGATACGCTCACCTTCAGCCTACTCGCCACGACGCCCTTCCCGGGCCTCCAGGCCCCACAAGTGCAGCAGCTCATGAACATACTCCGTTGTTTTCTGTTTGATTTGCAGAACAGTGTGTACGAGCTCGTTCCGAACGGCGGACCAGACCAGATGCTGTTGAACATGGTGTTTATCGGCAATACCCCGAGGGCTTCGGGGTTATCGTTACCTATTAGTATCAAGGTGTGGTGATTGCTATTTTTTGGGCGGCTTGGCTCATTCTGCGCAATAGGATCATATGGACCTAGCTGGGCACAAGTCGGCCTTCGGCTTTTCGGGCGGTATACTGAATCCACCCGCTTCGAAGCACGGTACCATCACACAGGTGTTTTACGACGCTGGAGCAGGCAAGCATATTTTTTTTGCCCCAGGAATACAGGGCCGATACTAACATCGGCGCATAGTCTTCTACTGCAAAACGAATCTCCCCAAGTCCGTCATGCATCTCGAGACGCACTCTTTCTGGGGCGAGGTGGTGAACCCATTCAACACTTCGTTGACTCCCGGCGGTAGTTAGGGTGGCTGCTCGGCGCTGGTAGCATTCAACGGCTCTCCCTCAGTATCGGTAGTGATATTGGGGCCAGTCTTCGCAGCCCGGCTGCTGCGTGTGGACTATGGACACTGAGTTGAACTTTCCCCTCATCTCGCGCCCTGCGTGCTCATATCTCCAGAGCCAACCACGTTGTGCATTTCGAGGGGCACGGGAACCATCCCGGGTCCGGGCGCTGATTCTATCGTTGGAACCTTCGGGCCTATTTGTCGAAGGTAAATCGTCGGTTTGATTTCTCGTGTGGTGTTGTGTTGGCTTATCTGCGATATTCCTCGTCACATAGAACTCTGGTTCTCGGCCGTAGTCGATTCCCAACCCTGGCTCCAAAAGCACGATTTGATTCCGCTGCCGTGGCGAATTTAAGACTCACCACAGTGGTGGGGATCCGATGGACGGATTCGCGTTGGAGTGATGCGCTACCAATGCCGGCAGGCCTTCAATCTTGTATGATTTCCGTCGGGCAGGTGATGAAAGACGGTTGAGGCCGACCTCTGGAAGAAAAATGGAACCAAACGCAACGGCGTGATGTGAACGATTCCCAGTAGAACTGGATAAAACGTACTAAAACAGAACGGAAAAAGACGTGGTAAGGCTCCAACCGTTTCAGGCGGTTATAACCTTTTTATTTCCGTTTTATTTGAAGGTCGGGGCAAACAGTTTGCAAACAGTTTTTCAGACGGTTCAAACCATTACTTTTCCTGCAGCGGGTTGCACTGATTTTCCATTGGCCTATAGCTAGGCATTGATTTTGGAGACTTGATTCATTTCCTCATTCCCAAAACACAAATGCAAGTTCACCATGTGTTTCGAGGATGGTCCCGGAATCTCCGGCTACCGCGACCTCTAGGTCGAGTGCTTCAAGTTCAGGCCACCTGTCTCACAAACTTTCTGGGTGTTTGAGGCCCAGGGCAACGACATAAATGGTGCTCTATGAAGCAGCAGGACAAGAAGGAAGGTGGAGCGGTTTTGCAGGGTGCCTGGGTGCGATAAAGGTTGGTCATTTATATTCCCCAAAAATACTGTTTTAAAACGGTTTGAAACGGTGTAAAATAGTTTGTTACCGTTTCCGTTTTAGTTTGCCCGGTCCGTCAAACTAAAGCCAAATGGTTGGAGCCTTAAATCACACTTCTGCCTGATCCTTATTAATCCACAAAGCGCAAAGACTAAAGTAAATATATTGGTCTCGGCTCCAGGTAGGTAGGTAGGTAGGTAGAATTGGTGATGATTGCAACTTTTAGGGCGAGGAAGCGGACCATCGCGTATGGATAGAGGTCAAGGAGGACGGGGCTTTGCGGAAACATCCAAAACTCGGGGAGAGTGTGAACCATTCCTGGGCTGTAGTGGAGCGTTTTTGCGGGCCCGGGGACGGGTAAGCCCGAACGTACCGTAGATTTCGTTAAGAGAACGGATCATAATTAGTGATGTCGCGGGCCCGGCCCAGGCCCTCAGGCCGAGCCGAGCCGCGCCCGGGCTTGGTCAAGCCGAGCCGAGCCCGACACAAGGCTTGGGCGGGCTTAGGGCTCGGGCTTGAGAAATGCCAGGCCCGCCAGGCCTCGCAAGCCCGGGCCTGGATATATATGGCCAAGAGCGTGCCGACGGCGCGAAGCGCTCACGGCATTTCGGCTTAGGAGGCTTCGGTTCCGTCAAATGCCGAACTTTAGGCGCAAACCTGTCGTTCGGCTGATCGTCACCGCTCTAAACTGGCGAATGGTACAAATCAGTGCCAGCAATGTGTTGAACCACTGAATTGCAGCGGTGTTCAATGTTCAGAACAGCCGAAAAACCCCCCAACTTCGTCGCGGGGACATTTGGTACCTTCTACTCCCACATAATATACATGTACCCGGGGCATACTGTTTTTTATCTTTGGCTATGAGAAAGCCTGGGCCCAAGCCCGGGCTCAGGGCTTCAGGCCTCGCACTCAGGGCTCGGGCTCGGGCCTGGAGAATTTGAAGCCCGAGCCCGCCCAAGCCGAGCCCAAGCCCGGGCATTCAGGCCGAGCCGGGCCCGCGACATCACTGATCATAATATCCACTTGAAACAGTTACGGCTGTGTTGAAGCGGCGGCCTCCCTCGCCGATGATGTTTGTCAGTTGGGGTATAAGTATGCTTGCGAAAAGACTGCGAGCTCCACAAAGCCCCTCAAACCTTTCCTTTGCGTCCAAGTATGAAGTTCACCATTGCCATTGCCTCTCTCCTGGCGTCGGTTGTCTCCGCTGCGTCACTCCAAGCCCGTCAGTACAATGACGGCCAGCTTTTGTCACCCGCTGCTGGTGCCACTGTGGCCTCTGGGTCTGAAGTCACCATCAAATACCATGTTTATGATAGTCTGTGAGTCGTATACAGCAGTTGCAAGCTTGTCAACAACTGATCTGTGCATAGTTCCGCGGGGACGAAGTACATCCTAGTTGGCTTCGAGTTGTCACCCGATGACGGCGACCACACCACATATCCTGTGGGCAATCTCAGCTTGAGCAGCCCTGGATCGAGTGGGCTTGTTATCAATAGCCCCGTCACGGCTCCATTTCCCGGAAGTAAGCATACTTTCCTTCTATGTTAACGAGAGTCAGGAATTCAATTTGTTTTGCCAGGCTATAATCTCGTTATTTACGACGTTCGGACTGCCGGTGTGGCTCAGACTCTCTACTCGCAGATGACGGTTAACCAAACCATTACGGTTACCTAATCGCTGAGCACGACTCGGATATCTGCTACACTTATGTTGGACACGCCAGTAACCTAGCAGTCCTTGTTGTACGAGCCGTAGAACAAAAATGGACACTGGCATTATGTTAGTATTATCTCAAATTTCTCGAGTCATAATCGATACTATTCGAGGGAAAGACTGGTATTGATAAGATTTGGCAGCGGACCCTGACAAAGGCAAGTCCCGCGGTGAGCGACAGGGACCGCGCTAGCAGTCGGGGTCTGGGGTTTGAAGTGGAAAACCCCAGCCGTCGCGGCCGGCACCGCAATCACTCTGTACCCGAGAAAACTGTGTCAAGTTGTAAAATGGTAGTTTCTTCCGCCAGACACGGCGGCGGCCGAGCTGGTGTTGGGTGGGTAAAATACAAGGATCTTCGAACTCACCCGCGCCTTCCTCATCACACACATTCGATTATGAGGCACCAAGGGAAAGCGTACGCGGTCTGAATTGCAACCAAAACATGCTGGGCAGTAAACACCTAAATACCGGCTACAAAAAAAGAAAAAGAAGAGAAAAGACTTGCGTATCACAAGTACATTTGGACGCGGGGAGTTGACCCCGGGCTCCACTTACTGAGCCTACCCATTGAACCTAACCGCGCAGCAGGCAACAGGGAGAGTAGGTAGTATGTTCAACGGAGGAAGGACACTGAGAGAAGGGCGAACAGAATCGAAATCGAATCGAAAGCGAAAATACGACACAACGTATGTTCAAAAAGAGACCCCAGCTTTTAGATTTGAAGCAGGGCATCCTTCGTCCATCGTCCACAACCAGCCCCTGCTCATCCAAAGGGCAATACATAAACCCTCCCTTCTCCATATGTACTCTCATGTAGATCCAACACGCTACACTCTACCCTCTAAACCGGCCTGGGCAATATCCGCGGCAGCGGCGACGCCCGTCGGCTCCCTCCCCTATCATTGCTGCTACCCCCGAGCCCATTCACATGCAACGCCGTCGTCTCATCCACATCCTCCTCGTATTCCTCCTCTTCCTCCTCAAGCCTCGAGACGGTGTTGGATGCGCTTGTGGTGTTGAACCCCTTGAAGAGGATGAGGGAGGCGACGATGGTCGCGGTGCAGAAGCCGACGTAGTAGATTGGATTCACCCTACGCGCACGCGAGTACGCCAGTCAGCTTGTCGTCAAAAGGTACGTCGAAAGGAAGTCGAATAATCAAAGAGCGAGGAGAGAGGGAGAAGGATAGGACAGGACCGGACAAGACGCACAGATTAACACTGCAACGCCTTATTCGCATAGTTCAGCTACACCACGATGCACACAGCCGCAATGACGACGAACAGGTACGTCGAGGGGTAGTCGAACTGGTTCTCGCCGGAAAAAGTGAGCTTGAGCGCGACGCTGAAGCCCTTGACAAACATGACGGAGACACCGCCGACGACGGAGGCGATGGAGATGTACACGAGGGGGTTGGTGCGCCCGTGGCGCGGGGCGACGCCGTAGGCCATTATGAGGGAGAAGACGAGAACGGTGAAGCAGTAGAGGAGAAAGCCTAAGAACAGGGAAGTGTCAATTACCTGGAGGGAGGGCAGGAGAGTAAGGCGCACCTGGCTCGACGGCGTATTCGAGGAACTGCGTGACGGTTTCTAGCTCTTGATCCTCGGGCGCGTGGAGGACGATTATCGAGGACCCGAGGATGCATAGGGTGCATCCGATGCGCCCGAGGTGGCCTAGGCGCTCGTTGAGCAGAAATGAGGCGAATACGGCGGCAACGATGACGCTGAGTGCGCCGAGCGGGGTGACCATTATTGGAGGCGCAAACGTGTACGCGCCAAAATTTGCGACTGCGAGGTGAATTGGACAAAGCTGAGGTATTTAAATCGCCAGATGGATACTCGTACCCTCGCCCACGACCACTGAATTGGATGAGAAGATAATTACTGTAACTCGAGTATTCGGCACTCACAAGCCCCCATCCCAGCTCACCACATCGAGTTCCGAAGGAAAGCCATGTTGTCCGTCGACGCCGTTCCATCGGCGGAGGCGGTTAGGCCCTAGATATCGACTCGTTGGCAACTGGTCGACAGTCACGATGCACCCACCATTTTGGTGATGACGCTGCTCGTCCCGATGGCGAAGGATCCCACCATCGCCATTGCGAGGCCGATGTATTTGTTGTCCACCATGGAAGAGAGTAGTGAAACGGGCGGCGCTCGTCGTGGTCAGAGTCCGGGCCCGGGCCGGGAGGGAATTCTGATCGCGCGGTTATTGACAGGCTGGCACTCCCACGAATGCCAAAGCTGAGCGCGCATTCAAGTTGTACTCGACGAAGGTGAAAATTTGAAGACAACCCAGTCATTTTAATGACATGCAGAGTAAAAATAAAAATTAGTAGTGGTCGAGTACGGGGAGCGCTCGTTACGAACACATCAATCAATCCCTGATCGCCCTGCACAGCAATCAATTCCGTTTGTCTTCCTCTTTCTTGCGTGGTCGATGATTTCATGCATTCCGTCGACGCAGGACGTCTATGCATTCGATGACTCTAAACTCCTTGTGACAAACGGCTGGAACGATCAACGATCTGGGTCTTGAAATAAACATTCATCACGTCTATCTGCGGCTAAAGTAGTATTGGTTGAGTATTGGAGCCTCGTGCTGTGTACATATCTACCTTAGCCTCAACCTACTACCTTCATCCAACTCCTCTCCGTCTCCCGCCAGGTTCCCGAGCCCTTTCGGCGCACCCGCTCAGTCTGGATGCCGTCGCTGAATTGTACACCGTCAATCCGAGAGAATATTTTTTTCTGGCTCATACGCAGCGTCCTCCGTCTCCACTGCTGTTATAGTCTCCATGTCTTCCCAATGTTGCGCCTCTGAGCATAATCTAACTCTTTATAAGATTATGCATGTCTGAAGCCTTCCTTTTTAATCCACCTATTCTCACACTCTGCTGATGGCACCGCAGTAACTCAACAGCTTTATTTCGAGGTTTCAACAGCTCTCATGCCTTTCCGAGATATCATCCCTTCAGCTGAAGTGGTCTTGTATTCTTGATATTCGCTATCCCTTACCTCAGCCTCGAAGTTTGAGTAAGTAACCACATACAATCACGCACCGCTCGATCTTCTCGCGTAGAACGGGAACCCAGAACATCTTGTGAACACGTAGAGAATGCTCAAGTCGTTCACCAAAAGGCGAGGAAAAGATTGGCGGGTAGGCAGGAAACCTTCAGGCCAAATTCAGGCCTATAGTTTTGCATTACGTATCCGGGCTCGAACCCGAGTCGAAAGGGGGATGTATAGTAGTTCCATGTTCCATAAAAGTGGGTGCAGCTGCGAACTATCCGCTACCGAGCCGACAGTATGTCTATCTGGCTGCTCAATATGCCCTGTTGAATGTCTTGTGGTGGATTTAAATTTGATTCCTTGCAATCAAAAAGCTCTCGCAACTTCGGTGTGATATCCGATTCAATATGTCCTAGCGTGGTATTAGTTATGGCGGCTGCCATGAATTCTGAGGCACTTTACCCTAGCTGATTCAGACCCAATGGCAAAAGAATTCATACATAAGTAAAACATTCGGCCAACTGATTCACCTGTCCCAGTGGCTCGGACCCGAGTCGAACGGGCGATTCCTGCCTGCCCCGGTTACCCACCACTTAACACAGTACAATATTGCAATGCATTATGCCGTCGCAACAATTTATTTTCGGTGACCGTCGGAGGGTCAGCAACGTTACGATGTGGCGCACCCGGCGCATGAATGTATGCGTTCATGTGCGGTGGTCCGATGTCCAGTGGTTCGATTGCGATTGTCTGGAACGAGTTCGGAGTTGACCGAGAAGCCCGAAGTTCAGTATTTATTTATGCTGCGTTAATTCCTCGACGAGTTACGCAAAGAAACAAACTGCTATCGTCGTTCTACACCCACACTATGTGCTACGTCCCAATCTCCCAGGCTATGTTGAAAACCAGGTATCATTCGAACATCAACGCCGCTCGGCCCGAGACTCGCCAAAGGATTTTACACGTGCTGATTGGCGAAAAACGTCCTCTCTCCATCTCAGTGACCGTCAGTGGCAAGTCTGCCACCATCGTCGTATCGTCCTCCGCCCGCGCAAGGATGATATCCACAGGCAGAGTAAAGCCAAGGGCCGGCATCGAATGCGTTGTAACCCCAATCTAACCCTTTTTAACCCTGATTGCTTGACAGCGACCCATCGCACCACCTAACCCTTCCCGCCCGACTCCCCGCCCACGCCCCTCTCATCCAGCCCCTCCCACCCTTTGCCTTCGACACCCGCCACAACCAAGTCCAACTCCCGCTCAAAAACAAAGGCCAAAGGCTCCACGATGATGCGCCCCTCCGACGTCTCCATCTACCTCCGCTGGGCCGTCTCCCCTAACGCCACCCTCACCCTCCTCCTCGCAATACCGACGCACTACCTCCTCCCTACCTCCCCCTCCCCCCACCTGGACGCTCGATCTCTCGTGTTTCGGGGTAGACGGCTGGACATGGACCGACCTCCCAACAAACCCCTTCCCGCCATTCTTCCCCCACTCCGCGTCCCCACCCCCGCTTCCGCGCCGTTCTCGTCTGCAACCACCCGCCATACGCAACTGTACATCAAGGGCCCCCTCGACATCCCGCTCCTCCTTTGGACTATTGTCCTTTGCAGCTATCTGCGCTTGGTCTTCACGCTGGAGATGTTTCCACGGGTCGGGCGGTGATGGGGGATTAAAAGGGAGGGCAAGGTGGCGAGGTTCGGAGATCAGGGGTATGCGGTGGTGAGTGGCCTCTTGTCTGTCTTCGTTCTTTTTCGGCTTGGTTTCGGCGCTGTTGGAGTTGGGCTTGGTGCCACCTTCCTTCCTGTGTCGGCGTTCGCCGATCTGAATCGCGATTGCGATTGTGCGGGTCGTCGGGCGTGTGTTGGTTATTATTTCTTGGCGCGTCCGCCCGTGCACACCCGCGCCAGGGCCTCGTCCACGGATTTGCGAGCTGCGCATGCCCCGCGTTTTCCGTGTTTTCCACGACCTTCCTCGATCTACCTTTAGTTCCACTTCCTTGCTTTCTTCCGCCCCCGTTGTTTCGATGTGTGCAGAGCGCGCAACCACCGATGCGCACGCGAGCTCTTCACGCGCACGGGCCCGCCTTTTAGTTCACGCGTTCGCTCCTTTTTCCCCTCTTTTCCCATTCGCCCTCATCTTCTTCATTCTATCCTTCATTTATTTTCATTGGCTGCTACATTCTATCTGCGCACACCGCTACGCCCGACTACGTATCTCACGAGATTGCGTCTGGGCCAGTGCGCGTGTCGCGCGGCTGCGTATCTCGGACCAACGTGCGTGAGCCGACGCGTCCCAGATGCTCCGTACATCGCAACTTGGCATAGCGTTCGCAGTCGCGTTGGCGAGTCGCCGAATGTGGCTAGCGTGTGCGCTGCGCGTTGGTCGTACTTCCTTCACTTTGCTCCTTAATTCTACCCGGTGGTGCGCCGTCTGTTTATGCGCAAACCGAGTGGCAATTACGAGACAACCACGCGCGTTCCTTGCCGCACGGCGTTGGAATACGCGCTCGAGGCGGGCAGTGGACGCGCCCTTTGCTTGAACCTTGCGCGGACTGGCGCGATTACGAGCACGAGCGACCTTTATACCTTCTTCCTCGCCTCGTTGATCATCAATTTATTTCCGCACCTAGATGTTAACTAACTAATGCTTTGTTTTAGTCGACCCTCCTAACCACCCCCACAGGCTGGTTCCACACCCCAGCCTTCTGGCTCGGGTACCCGCACACGCACCTGAGCGGCGCGATGAAGAGGTACTGTGTACTATGTGCTGCACATTAGGTATTGGGTATTGGGTGCAGCAGTGGGCGGTACGTCCTCTCCATTTCGTGTTTTTACGCTGCGCCTTTCTTTCCCTCCTACCCTGTATCTTTCACCGTCGCTTTCTTTCTTCTCCATCGATACCCACGCACCACGGTCGCTTCGCGCTGTTTTCTTTGGACTGGGGCGTGCAATTCGACGGCTTCCGCGTGCGTCCGGCTCTGCGATGCATATATATTCCTGAGGCGGTCACTGTTCGCACGAGACTCAACAGGTCACCGACGAAACGATTGAGACCGAGAATGACATTCGCTGCTCGGCGCTTTTTTGGCCTTGACTTTGTATTGCTCCCTCCAGATAAATTTGACCCCCGTCTGAATCCAGACACCTAAGTGGCAGGCCTTCTCCACTTGTGAGATGGGTTTGCCATTGAGGTGACCGATCCGAGTCCATTTCCCTTGCGACACAAACTGTTCGATGCGTACACAGCCCTGCTCTTCCGTTTCACACTTCAAACGCCTGGTGCGCGTAGCATATTATTTCTTACGGGGGAACTTATTGGTGGACCATAAAAGGACCAGCAGAGATGATGGATGACAAAAAAAAAATACTTCGGCTTCTACGGGTAAATCGTAAGTAAGTTCAACTTGGCGGTCAACCTAGCCGCCGGCCCAGCGGCCTGTTCCGGTTTGTATTTCAACAGGCTCAGGTCACAAGTCTGCGCGTGACATCGTCTGAATTCTCGATTGCCTGGGGGCGAGCATATGGGTGACGTTGGGGATCCAGGGATGCGACTGGGACTCGGAGTTGAAGGTGATGGTGGAAATACTGCCCGTAGTATCTCCGTAGGATGCCCCGCGGCTTATGCGGATAATGATGTATGAGAACTGGTTAGAGAATGAGCGACGAGAGTGAAGGGGGGAAGGATGATGAGTATGGCTTACAACCAATCCCTGCACCCCGTGTTCAGCAAAATACCGACAGAAGGAAGTAAGTACGCACGATAGTGGGGGATATCTACAGAACTTATCGGTAAGCTTGTTGTTAAAAACAACCAGGTCAACGCACGCAAGCGAAGAGCACAAAATTCAATAAGATGTTAAACCTATCGATGACCAATGTTGCAGCGAGAAGTAGAGTATATATTGCAGCTATAGACAAACAGCTCGTCAGGGCGATCAGGCTGAAACGAAGCGTACGAACTCACCAGATTCGATGATGATAGAAGCAACTTCCGGAGTGCGTACTTGGCTCGAGACCGTTGTCTGCGCAATCAGGCGATGCATATACCAGATACGGAATGAGATGAGGCCTATGAATCCATATCAATTATGTTATTTGTCTGGAGATCTCCAAGACGAAAAGCTGACCGGTACAGATGACATTGGTACAGAGGGTGAGAGATAGAAACAGATTCAATGGTTTGACGGTGATATTGTCCCTTGTGGCCGTATTCACCGTAGACAAGGCCACCGTCAACCATATCGAGCTGCCTGAAACACGCAACATGTTAGAATATGTCTGGACTTCGGAGACTATGCCAGAATTAATAACCAGAGTTGGCCACGAAAAGTATCACAGGTAGAAGAATGATGAGCCAGTTCCGATTCCAAATGACGAAGGTACGATATATCTGAATCGAGGTCAAATGCCGAGTTGAGTTGGGGTTGGCGAGAGAGATCGTACGATGAACGCATCGGCAATCGGAGTGAGGAGAAACCAGCAGGCGTCGGATATCACGCCTAGCGGTAAGTTGGGTGGCCCAAAATCAAGGTCGGGGTGGTCTTCCCATTATCTTGTTAAGCTAAGGGGCGCAAATTGAGGGAGAAAATTCGAACCAAAAGCCACGATGCAGCGCACGACCTGGAGGATGCATTGCTGTGAAGTGTTAATTAGAGCCAGAGTTGAAGAGGAAGAATGCTGCGAACGCACTATGGTGATGAGAATGAACATCAGACTGGTTGTAATGAGAAAGTACACATGCTTGAAGTTCTGCGTCTTGTGTTTGACCCAGAAGAGTCTACAACACTCGGCGAAAGCGGAAAGGTATATGCCTTAGTGAAGCGATAAGCAGTATATTCGTTTCAGCACAGAAAATACTTACCGTATATAATACTCTCGAGGAAAGCCCTGCAGATGTGTGAGTGTAGGATCATCGGAATAAGAAGGAGACACACCCGATGTATGCCTCTTTATTCCCTGGAGCGATGGCCATGACGAGTTATCAGGGCGGAAACATCGCAGGCTTTAAGTGGCTCTCGAAATCCCCAAAAACACATCCACATATGCCGAGCACTGCCTTGAAAGTATGTTTTGCAGCCCACAATGATGATCTCCCGCTAACCCGAGTAAAATAATCCCTTGCCACGGGAAGACGATCTCCCGGCGGGAGAACATCAATTCGGAAGATCGTCAATGCCGGAGATCGTCAATACGGGAGATCGTCAATTGGAAGCCTATTGTTCAAGTACATAACATAACGCATCTGTAATCTTCGTTCTAATAGAATGGGAAATAGTATACCCGGTGACCGCGAGAAGTACACTACCAGTGGTTCGAAAATAGAAACCTGGATTAAGATACCGTTCATAAACCGTTTTATATAGTTTATAAATGCTTTCTAACCGTTTCCGTTTTGTTTACAGCTTTTCATAAATGAGCCTTATGGCACTGGGTAGTGAGCCCATCTTCTATCTTGCGGCGCACATCAACCGAGGCACCGCGACCGTTCTAGGATCTCATCAGGAGTGATAAATCATGAGCTTCTAACATCAGGGGTGATGCATCCAGGCCTTGTAGTTGGAACCGTGCCTGGTACGTCGGAATATGGATTATCTCCGGCTAGGTCGGACATAGATGATAGTTCCCTGCGGCCGTGCCCTACATCGCCAAATGCTAATGAATCCGAATATACGAGCGTTCAACCACCGTGTTATTGGGGAAGTTTGTGCATGATGTCCTTGAGATTTTCTGTGCAACACCGTTGAATCGTGGAAGGGCTTACTGACAGGTAATTCCAGACTCGCAAAATTATGCTTCGACTTTTCATTCAGGGACTACCGTGGGCCATTTAGAAACCTGTAGGGTCTGCGAGCTTACCTTGGAGGGAGAGGAGAGGCCCAGGGCAAAGGTGTAATTTTAACTACACTTGCTTTGTACACTGCGAGAATCCCTGGAACCGGTGTTTGTGATTTGGACCGGCCGTGTAATATATCCTATCCTATCCTATCCTGTCACCTGCCCTAGTTGGCTTAAGCCCTCTATTAGCAGCTACTACAGTAATACAGGGTAAATTATTCGTATATGCCACATTCACGCTTAAGCCGACATTAGCCACTCAAGCCCACTTAAGCCTAAGCCAGGCTAGGCCCCGCAAATTTTACCCTGCTCGGATCGGTCTGCATTGTTTACCCGCGGCGTATCACCTAATTCGGTGATCAAATGGATCTGCAATCGCGAAAAGAAGAAGCAACTTAATGGCTGCATCAGCAAACCCCGATTTTCCCGGTAGCTGTAATGGCCTGTAGTAGGGGCCCAACTACAGAACACTCTGTGGTCGAGGCCTTACTACAGAGTGATCTGTAGTCAAGCCATTACTTTGGAGGACTCTGAAGTCGCCTCTATTCTGTAATACTCCCCTGCACCACTGTAGTGAACATTCAACTGATGTTTCTTCTTCATCTCGGGTTCAGGTCAATCAACAGAACAAAAAATATTGAATAGATGTTAGGATAGGAGTCCAGAACAGTTCCTTGGTCAACCACTTATCAAGCCCCAATTCAACGCAGTAATCTGGCTAGTGAACTTTTCATTTGCCACCTTCCCGAACGTTGGGGTCAACTCGGTTCGAGCTCACACACGGCTGTGGTTGCTTATAGCCTGTCAAAATTCATTCTGAATGGTTCTGGCTTTCAAAAAGCCGTGTCTGCGAAAGTATTTTGCGTTTTGTACCTCAACGAAGCGGTCCAAGTATCCCGTCACTCGGCAGCGTACTGCACTCGCTGAAACGCCGGGGTGACGCTGGAGTGTGGTGTGTGGGTTGAGAGGGTACGTATGTAGGGCGGAGAATAGGGCCATCCGCGCAATATTTAAAAGCACACACCTTTTATTGGACGGGGTGTATTTGACGAAGCGCCGCCCAGCGCGGAGCGGGGATGCCTGGAAGTGATGATTTCTAGAATCTAGAGGCCGCTGTGTGTTAATTCCGCACCGACGTCGCAGTGGCCGCGGCCCGCGCTAACGCATTTACCCGTCGCAGATTTGAGCAATTACGTGATAATTTCCTAAACTGGACGCGTTCTGGTGTTTGCGTCGTCCCACTTGAACCCTAGGGCAACTAACATGAACCTCTCCTCACTCTGAAGGCCTGACATAGCGCCCGCGTCGCAGAAATCCCCTAATTCGTGCGGCCCTCACCAGCACCTCCCTCGACCCGTCCTGCTTCCCCCGCACGCCATTCCCTCGCATGCCGTCGTCTCTCTCTCCCTGCCTCCTCGCCCATACCCACACACAAACACGCACACACGTCTGCATTCACCCAGGATGCTCGCGCCTGCCGCGCGCGCATCCAGCCCTACATCCACCAAACGCACGAACCGCCTTGGCGTGTGCGTACCCGTTCGTCGGTGCGCGGAGATACACGTTGGTATGACGGTCCTCAGGTAGCGCGCGAAGACGGTGCGTGGGGTGGGGCGCGGCGGCGTGGATTGCGCAGGTCAGACGCAGGATGGTGTAAGTGGATGGTAAGGCGACGTACAACATCGAGGCCGGCAAGGAGAGTGCTGCGCAGGGGAGCACGAGCGCAGAAGGATGATGAGGGGAGGGTGGGTTGTGCGGGGTGGTAGGTGGCAGAATGGAACATCCCCCGAGAACGCGCGCCGTGTATCTCGAGACGAGCAGGTAATGAACGCGTCGAATGACACGCCACGTCCGTGTTCGACTGCGGCAGCAGCGCGCGGAGGGGGAGGAGGGAAGGGTACGGGGACGGGGACGACACTGAAGTCCTCGTAGAATTCAGTAGTGTCCGCGGCGAAGACTCCGCGTGGACGGCGACGCAACGCGTCGTGGACATGGAGAAGGACGGGAAGGGGTATGGGAGAAGCAGGGAAGGGTGGTTGGCATGGGGAGAGGGTGGGGAACACTGCTGAGACGGGTTTGTACGCACCGGATAAATTGATCCCCTTCCTTCGTTTCCTATCGACCTCTATTCCCCGCATTGCGCGCTTCGAGTTGCGAGTGGGCCGGACGAGAAGACGGTAGGGATATCCGGCGCGCGCGACGTTAGCGAGCGAAATGCGTGGCGCAGGAGGCGCTCAAGCGGGGGTCTGGGCGGAGGCCGCCAGCGTGGAGGGACGGCGGAAGCTGCCGGCGTGGGCTGCTGGCGAAGACCCAAGGCGGAGGCTTCGGGGAACGGACGGCGGGGATGGGGAGCGGGGGCGTCCGAGACTGCCGGCGGCGGGAATGAGCGGGGGGACGGCAGAAGGGCAGGTGGGGTGAGAAAGGCGGGGTAGGGCCGTTGAGGGAGGCGGGTGGTCGGATTAGGATAATAGGAAGGGGAGTGGGGGGCGCGGGGCACGCGGTGGGGTGCTGGGTGCCGTTGACGCTGAGGTGTCACCGTGGTTTGTAAAGAGCGACGTGGCCGGTGATGCGGCATTGATGTGATGGCGTTGATGGGTCGGCTTTGTTCGGCGGTATCATGCCGAGTGCGGCGCTGGGTGTGCTGGGGTGGGAGGCGGAGCTGCTCAAGTGGCGGGTTTTGCCCCCTGTATCTTTACGGGATCCACAACGTCCTCAGCATAGAAATAATGTCTTTTCTCCACCGGCGCGCTGGTTGGCCGTTCATAGTTGACATGATCAAATCAATCACCGACTGCGCATTGCGCACAGCCTTTTACTTATCTTAGCGCTTACTTCTTACCACCATGGCCGAGGTACTAGGCGTAGTCACCGGCGCCCTCCAACTCATCGAGACGGCGTTGAAGGCCCGTGAATATGTCAAAGACTTCCACAACGCACCAGCGGAACAACAGAAACTCTTTTCAGAGATGACTACGTTAAAGCCGCTCCTCGAGGAATTTCAGAAGCGTGTTGGGGCCAGTGATGCGACGAGCACGCTACAAAATATGGTGGTACCGTTAGCGAGATTCAAGACCGTTATGGAGAAGTTTACAGCCAAGTTTGGGGTTACGGATGGCAGGTGGTCACAGTTGTCGAAGCGGCTGACGTGGACTTTGTGGAACAAGACAGAGGCGAAGGAGTATATTGTGGAGTTCGAGTCCATAAAATCACTGCTCAACGCGTGGCTCGCTTTGGGGATTTGGTATTTTACCTTTAGAATATTGCCAGATTTACACTGAGATAACGTGCAGGGATGCGGGCCAGGAACTTAAGAAAGACCATGCTGGTAAGTCAATATATTATTCTTGGGTGGTAAGGTGATTATAAACGTTCTAGCCATCCTGTCCGCTGTGGATAATAATGCACGCGAGCAGCAAGATCGTAATAATGGTCAGTCGCGATACTGGCTACTTGGTTGATATTTCTGAAGATCAAAAGCGGGCCACAAGAAACAGATAATGGACTGGATAACCAGTTTGAATTTCTTTCAGCGACAGGCCGACATCTTTAGTTTGTGGCAGCCAGGAACAGGTCAATGGTTACTGTCTGATCCGAAGTTCTACAAATGGGAATCGGTGCCCGGCCAAATTCTATGGTGTCACGGAATCCGTAAGTAACCAAACGTCTGAGTTAGTCCGTCAACTTAAGGTTATTTTTATTTTCACGCGCAGCTGGAGCGGGGAAGACCATTCTGTCGTACGTCTTCCACATTCTAAAATTTCTCAATGCCCTAAACCACTCCAAGGTCGCTCGTGATTCATCACTTACGGGACCAATTTTGCGATGACAACATAGGTGTTGCCTGCATATACTTGAACCATAAGGAAACGGAGGCGCAGACTCCTGTAAACCTCCTTGCCAGTCTCTGGAAGCAGCTTGTCGTGGACCAACCCCTCACCATCGCCGTGGAAGAACTCTACAGACGTCACCAGCAACGGGACACAAGCCCTGTTATAGATGAGGTCTTCGGTATACTACAAGCCGCTGTCGCCGAGCGCTCGGGTGTTTATTTCGTCATCGACGCGTTGGACGAATATCCAGAGCATCAGCGAAATATCCTGCTGAGATATTTGTCACGGCTGCAGGCTCCCACCATCAGCTTCTTGATAACATCGAGACCTCATGTTACACTCGCTCCCTTCTTCACGGAACCTCAGACACTCGAGATCCTTGCCACGGAGGATGATATTGGCCGATATGTGGATAACCAGATTGAAACATCTTCGAGGTTATTTCGCCATGTTCGAACGCAACCCGCGCTGCGGGATGAAATTCGAACAAAAATCATCGGCAAAGTCAAGGGAGTGTACGTTATTATTTCCCCAATAGTTCACAGAGACTCATTGACTTTAGATTCTTGCTGGCGAAGCTCCATGCACAAAGTCTCGCCACGAAAAATACTATCAAAGCAGTGCGAGATGCACTCCTCCATCTGCCCACTGATTTGAAGGACACCTACGACGACGCCATGCTCCGAATCAACTCCCAGAACGACGACGATAGGCAATTGGCGCTTCGGGCGTTAACATGGGTCGCATATGCCAAACGGCCTCTATTTGTTGGAGAGCTTCAGGAAGCCTTGGCCATCGAACCCAGCGCCACTTCTCTCGACTGCTGATAATCTCCTCGATCTTGGCATTGTCTTGTCCGTTTGTGCGGGCCTAGTTATCGTCGACGAGACAATGTCTGTGGTTCGGCTGATCCACTACACGACGCAGCATTACTTCGATGGGATCCAGGCGCGGGAATTTGGGATGGCACATTCGATGATTGCAGGGGACTGTTTGGCCTATCTGTCGTTCGACGAATTCACTGATATAACGTTCAACGAGGATGTGGACCAGGATTCGGTGCAGAAATTACTCGAGGCACATCCTCTGGTGGCGTATAGCCAGTATTTCCTGCTGCATGCTGCAGATGCGCCCAACCAGCTGGATCTCCAAACCAAGATCGAAGATTTTCTTGTACACGCGACATCTTGGCGCTCTTTCTGGCGCCGTATGTTCAACTACGAGCTCGCAGCCCCTTGGAGTTTTATTGACTGGCCACCAACACACTCCTTTCTGTGGATATGTGCGGCGAGCAACTTGCTACAGCTAGCGAGCCACATGTTGACCGAGCCGGAAAGCATCCACCCCGACATCTCTTGTCTGTCCGTCGCGGTTTTCTACGGACACATTGAAATGGCGGAGTTGTTGCTGAAGTCTGGTGCCAATGTGAATGCCCCGGCAGGATACTACGGGACCGTTCTGCAGGCCTCCTTGTTCTGGGGTAATCAGGCACTGGTCCAACTTCTCATTGACAACGGTGCCGACGTCAATGTGGAGGGCGGGCAGATGGGCAGCGCACTGCAAGCGGCATCCTATCGAGGAAGAGAGGATTCTGTTCAACTCCTCATTGAACATGGCGCAAATGTCAATGCCGTGGTAGGTCACTACGGGACTGCGCTCCAGGCTGCGTCGTATGGCGGGCACGAGGTTGTCGTTCGACTCCTCCTTGAGCGCGGTGCCAATATCAATGCACAGGGAGGCATTTACGGAACGGCCTTACGCGCAGCTTCTCGCTGGGGCCACAATCGTGTTGTTCAACTCCTCATGGATCACGGGGCGGACGTCAACTCTCGCGTCAAGTTCGACGGAAGAGTGATGCAAATGGCGCTGCGACGTGGATATGAACCGGCAGGTCGGCATCTCGTTGAGAGGGGAGTCGGGGTCGATGTCGACGCTGAGGGAAGGTCGTATGGAACCGCGTTACAGGCAGCGTCCCGCTGGGGAGATGAGGGGTTGGTTCGACTTCTCCTCGAGCGCGATGCTAACGTTAATGAGGAGGGAGGGGAATATGGAACAGCTTTACAGGCCGCGGCGCATGGTGGAAACAGATCAGTGGCGAGGCTCTTGATTGAGCATGGTGCAGATGTTAATGCGCTTGGCGGGCACTATGGAACAGCACTCCAAGCTGCGGCTGGTTGGGGACACCACGAGATTGTTCAGCTTCTCATCGAGCACGGTTCCGATATCAATATCGTCGGAGGACATTATGGAACCGCGCTACAGGCCGCATCCGCTTGGGGACATCAGTCGATTGTTGAACTTCTGGTTCAACGTGGGGCTGATGTAAATGCAGCGGCGGTAAACTCTGCAGCTACAATACAACGTACGGAGACGTCGGCCTGGGGCTGGGACACGACTAGGCTTTTCCTGGCGAGTGGTGTTGATGTCAATAAATGGGATGGATATTACGGGACAGCGCTTCAAGCCGCATCAGCCCGCGGACATGAAGGAGTAGTTGAATATCTCCTCGAGCACGGTGCGACCATTAATGGGAGTGGTCACCATGGGACAGCGTTGCAAGCTGCCGCCCACGAAGGACAGGAGACGGTTGTTCGCCTTCTAGTCCAGAGGGGTGCCGATGTAAAGCAGAGTGGCCGTCATGGAACGGCACTACATGCGGCATCGCAGGCGGGACACGAGCAGATCGCCCGATGGCTCATTGAACAGGGCACCAACGTCAACACGCTGAACGAAAACTCCCAGACACCGCTGGATCTAGCATCGTACGCAGGCCATCTTGCAATTGTGCGACTCCTCATCCAAAACGGCGCCGATCCGAATGCTGGGCATAACTGGAATGGAACGCCATTAGCTGCCGCATCCAGTCAGGGACACACAGAAATTGTTGAATATCTCCTGGAGTGCGGCGTACTCGTAAATACCCAGAACAAAAACTCCCAGACACCGCTGGATCTAGCGTCGTACGCAGGCCATCTTGCAATTGTGCGACTCCTCATCCAAAACGGTGCCGATCCGAACGCTGAGCACAGCTGGACCGGAACACCATTAGCTGCCGCATCCGGTCAGGGACACAGAGAAAATTGTTGAATATCTCCTGGAGCACGGCGTACTCGTAAATGCGCTCGAAAAATCCGGAACAACCGCGCTCGAGGCAGCGGTGGACCACGGGGATGAGACAATTGTCCAGCTTCTCCTTGAGCACGGCGCAGACATCAACTTCGTACAGGCCATATCCCGGAACAATGCCTCCAAGTTGCCTCACGTTGGGGGCACGAGGCGGTGGTTCGCCTTCTCATTGAGCGTGGTGTGGATGTCAACTGAGGGGACGGAAGACACTGGAAACGCCCTTGCTGGTCGCATGCTTTGGGGGACATTCGGCGGTTGTTCGACTCCTTATCCAACATGGTGCAGATGTGAACGCGCAAGAAGGCCGCCATGCAACAGCTCTACAGGCGGCATCGCTTCGAGGGCACTACCAGATTGTTGAGGATCTCCTTGCCAGTGGAGCGGACTGTCAATGCCCAAGGCGGAAGACATGCTACAGCACCGTATGCTGACGCGGTCAATGTACACGAAGCAGTGGTGCCACTTCTCCTGGCGCGAGAAGCTGATGTGAATGCGGCGGGGCTTCATGGAACCGCGCTCCAGGCCGCCTCGCGTTCGGGATCCCAGTCATTAGTCCAGCTTCTCCTCGAGCATGGTGCTGATGTCAACGCAGAGGGAGGAGAGTTCGGGACAGCACTGCAGGCCGCGTCAAAGGAGGGAAAAAAGAATGTTGTTCGGCTTCTTCTGGAGCGGGGCGCAGACGTCAATGCGCCGGCAGGGCCGTATGGGACCGCTCTACATGCAGCGCAGGATGGGGCGTCTGAGAGGGGGCTCGATTATACTGGAGAGAGAAACGAAGTGGTGCAACTCCTCCTGGACCATCGGGCCGACGTCAGTGTTGAGCGAATGCCTCAGCCTTGGGGATTTATCGCACACCCAAGCATAGTGTATGGCAGACAGTTTAACGAAAACGTGAGTTATTATTATGCTCGTGAGACCCTCAAGTGCTAACTGGAAACCAGGACTCGGATGACAGTGAATTGACATCGGAGGAGAGCGATGATGAATAATGCTACACGGCTATCCAGTCACCGGAATTTTGATAGGATTAATGCCGTCTGGAATCCAATGATTTTTCGTCGCTTTTCACAGGCTTGCCATGCCTCGGCAGCGTTGAGATCGACTTGGTGCTCACGCGCCTGGTACAGCTGGCAGTTGCGTACCAGTGCTCGAAATGCATTGACGCAGGTGAGGATTGTGCGCAGCGTAGTCACGGAGAGAATGCGGTTTATAAGTCAGTAGGTTCATGCCTTTCTTCTTCGCCAACCCAGTTGCAGGTATTTACCGTAGGTGGCCAAAGGGATTTTGCCCTGCAGTGCCGCTCCTTGGGATAACTCTGGATTCATTAAGTTGTCGGACTAACTTGAAGAAGATCTTCAAAATTGCATGCGGCCATTTTTTTCGTACCTGATGTATTAGCATCGAAACGCCGAATGGCGGCCTGACCAAAGGTAGGGACAAGACAATAACTATGGATCCGCGGTCAGTGATGGTCAACCAGAAACAACTTCACATACCGAGCATTAAGAACTTGAACTGCAGAATCTCCATGGGGAATAAGAATCCGAATTAGATGCGAGAATAAAGACTTAAAAGACGCCTAGTTCAAACTCGCGCAGAAAGTCAGGAACGAGCAAATTGAATCCGAATCGCGATAATCCATCGGAGAAGGTATTCTGTGACTGAGTGAGAATATAAGAAATGGGTGGGGCTAACTCAAAAATCTTACTTGGGTGGGAACGAGGGACTCAGGCTCAAGTAGAATTCCAACTCGTTTGGTCTTGACTGCGAGGCCTTTCTCGTAGATGCGGCGCCTCCATTCGTTGAATCTGTACCCTTCGTTATCCTTGGTGTGATTTTCCTCGTCATTCTTCGTTCCGAGGGCATCAATCTTGTCCTTCGACAGGGTGCATCGGAGGCAAGGGCATTTCCTAAGGTTACGAAGTATACAAGCAAGCAGAACCCTGAATAATACGTCAGAATTCTTGAGGCACATAATAGGTGGTGGAATTTACTTTCCCGGGTAATCTGCTGAATATGTGAAGACACGAGGGTGAAAGCGACGCGAGACTCCATTATGACACTCGAGGGCAATCCCATGCTCATACGCCTCCATGAAATCCCCGTCAAAAATTTGGCTCCAAATTGCGTGCATCAGTTCACATCGGAATGCGCCAGAGCATCTGCTGATGACCTTGTCCCGTCAGTTCTGTACAGAAATCATGAAAATTATCCGGGAGCTAGGAAGAGATGATCATTGAACGTGCGAAGGGGATGATAAAAATTGAATACCTTGTCGGCGACATGATGACAAGCACCCGAGCGTGGTTTGCCTTGGATCCACTTGGATAAGTTGCCGAAGAAAGGAAAGATAGAGTGGTTACGGTGAGGCGTGGCCGAAACTTGCTAGATGGGTCGAGTCCGACCATCACCAAAACCTGAGAGCGAGTATCACTGTCTCGAGTTTGCAATTTAGTACGCCTGGCCAACGCCTGGCTGCGTTTGGAGTTTCTCATAAGCGCCAATCATCACATCTGAGGGATAGATCTCATGGTAAACATGAGAGGGTGCAGCACCGGGATGCGGACGGTGGAACTCGTTGGATCTAGTATTGCGCTCTTGATCGCAAACATGGTGGCTCACGGCAACCCGGCCGACTAGCCTAGCCAAGCACATCAGCACCGCCACAACGTCTCTTCCTCTCGTACCTCCATTCCGCCACCTCCTCGTCGCACCCAACCCTCCAAATTCCGCCTCAATATGCTCATTCGGCCCTCGAGCTTTCTGGACTCTCGCTCCCATTCGGATTTCAGGGAATCGGGTTGAATATCGAGTGGTACGTGCCGACTCCTTGGGCGCTTTAGGGTCGATTAGCCTCGAGACGAAACTAGGTTCATTAGGTGTGTAGGCTGCTCGGTTAGCGCTTGGATCTAGCTGACTGGCTTTGATCACATCTCCGTCTCTCTGCTTTGCCCGCTTTGGCGTCCCCCTTTATTTCAGTCTCGATATCACTTCAAAACTCGCAACATCCCTCTGCCTTCACTCTGTACGCAGGGAATACCGATTGCGAGCCACTACTTAGTGGTGCGTCCTTACAGCTATCTTTCCTTGATGACATATTGATTTCTTTGCAGCTCGATGCTACGACTACATCGACGCTCACACACCCTCAGAGTCCACACGCCCCCGCGCCCCTCCGATGGTAAATGCAGCCCGCCACTCATGGACACCAATAACGACACGCATCAGGGATAGCTATAGGACTGGGGACTGCCCCCCCGGGCGCCGGCGCCTGAGCACGCGGACGGAGAAGCAGCAGAAGCAGACGCAGACACAGTTTAGCCCGGGCGTCCACGCGCAGGGAGGGGTGAATGGAAAGGGTTAGGACGGAACGCCGCAGTGATAAGGAATAGCGTAACGATGACCCCAGGAGCGAGCAGGTCAGGAGCAGGTCGACATTAACGTCAACGGAGGCGCAGAAGCGCAAGCTCGGGATAGGTATGGGCACCGGGAATGGAAATCCGCAGGGGCTGGGGTAGGGCGGAGCATCGTGGTATGCGCATTACTAACTATCCTCCAGACCTCCCTCCGCTCCCGAATGCAACGGCAACGAATAACCGCCAATGCCGCGCCAGCATGTCAGCTCAGCGCGCCAGCACCGTCGACCCCGCGCCCGCCACCGCCAACGGCACCAACAACACCAGCGACCCGCGGCGGAGGAGCAGGTAGTGAAGGATCAGCACATGCAGTACGTGCTCATCGAGGATGACATCGTCCCCCACGCCAATACGCAGCGCAAGTTGGGGCGGGTGTCAGCGCGGGGTTTTATGGCGCAAATATTTCTTGCTGGAGACGTTTTGGGGTCCGAGGAATCCCCTTTTCTCCTCCTCCTGGCGCTCGCGCCGTGCAGCGCGCTGTGTCTGCCCGTTTGTCCGAACTTGTCATGGACGAGGCGTATTTCCTAAAAAGGAAATACGACCCAACCTCTCCTTTTGCACCTTTTTATTCCTTCTTTATTCTTTGTTCATATTCCTACGTCGATGTATTCGTCTCCGCTATCCGCGCCGCCCCCACCCGTTTTCAGTCGGGCCCTTTTTTTATTTTCTTTCGGCTATACGCGCCGGTGGATGGCCTACGCGTCCTCGCCCACCCTCCAGTCTGCGTCTTATCCTTTCCGGGACGTCACTCCTGCGTACTCAGAACCTCGTGCGCGACGAGCGTTCCCGCGTTGCGGTCGATCTAGATCTTCCTCACTTCTTTTTTCTTGGTCGGGTGCGCGGGCAGGCGATACTTTGTTTTCGACTATTATTCCTCGTGGGGCTCAGCGCTTCTGGTATGTTTTTACTGCGTCCTCGGTGCACTAGACCCTGCAGCCATCTGGAGTTTTGGAGCGGTTTTGGATTTTTCGTGTGGTCGGGAGCAGGGAGTTACCCACCGCTGATATTCGGACTTTATCCTCGGCCACCTGCAACGCTGCGCCTTATATCTTGTCACCACCAACCTGGTATGCCCGCCCATCACCTCCTCGAATGTCCTCCCCGCTCGGTATGAACTGGAGTGGTGGGCCGTCGCGCATCGCTTACTGGCGGATGTGGTGCACGTTGTGTTCGGCCACCGTGGATGTGCGGGCTTACCAACTCCAAGACGCCGTTCATCGGCGCTGTAAACCTCGTGCGTGACGTGCGTTCGTGCGTTCCGGCGAATTTAAATTTTTGGGATCGCACGGAGGGCTGAGCCAAAGCCCGCACAGCGCCCATTTATTGGGCTTCGTGCTCGACACCCAGCCAAACTCTGAATCGGAACTGGCGCCGAATGTCAATCTGTGTACGTATTGGCATTCTGAACAACTTGAAGCGGGGATCGAAAGCAAAAGAAAAACGGGGTTCAATTCATTCACATGCGGACGCGGGGCGTCGAGTCCGAGCTTGCTTCAATTTGCGTCGGCTGCCGACGCCCTTACCGAGTGCAGTGGTGCACCCGTACGACGTCCGCGTTCCTTTCTCTGCATCCGGCCCTCGGTGAGTAGACTGCGTTTGATTTTATCGTGTCGCGCCAACAAAAACTGATTATTTGAATATGAACATTCCGGCACGCTGTCCGCGTAAGTGCTCTATATTTCATCTCTCCATGGACTGATCAAAAAGCTCGTGTAAAGAGAGCCTAGTCTAGGCGGACGTGGGGAGTCGGACCCAGAGACTGCTTCTTTTCACCTGTGGACGCCCTTGCAGAGTGCAGCGGTGCACCGTGTTCGACGTCCGCGTTCCTCTCTCTGCATTCGGCTCTCGGTAAGTAGCCTACGTTTTAATTTATCGTGTCGCGCCAACGAAAATTGATATTTAGGCAGCCGTGGACCGCGCGGTTCCGGTTGGACTCCCATGGCCAGTATGTGGTTTATATTTCTTCTCTCCGTGTACTCATCAAAAAGCGGGTATGGCTCACACCATGAGAGTGGACGCGGGAGTCAATCCCCAGGGCTGCCTCACCTCTTTGAGGACGCCCTGGATATAGTGCAGCGGTGCACCGCGTACGACGTCCTCTTTGTGAACGACTTCCTTCAGCTCGGGAAGTTGATTAGTATTCTATGCCGCCGGGTAAATAAAAAATGCCTCAAGGAGATCGCATGCGCACGTGGGGAGTCGAACCCTGAAGCCGCTCCAGTTGTTGTTGCACCCGGAAACTATTGTGCGCAGCTGTGCGCCGTGCACGACGTCTGCTTGCGTTCCTACCCACTGAGCTCGCGGCAAGGACTTGGACATTTTCATTCAGTGCAGTGCAAGAAAGGTTGTACTAGCGCCTCAGGACATAACGAACCCTACGACTGATTCAATCATTTGAGAATAGGGCAACAGATGCAGCCGTGCGCCGCGCAGGACGTCCGCTTGGCGTTCTATGCATGCGACTCTCAACGGTACGTATCTATTAACTATTTCGCTTTAAGCTCGCTCATTCGAAGAAAAAGTCGGCGTGGTCTGACTGCATGCGGACGCGGGGAATCGAACCCCAACCAACTGCTTCAAACTTTTGCTGCAGCCCAGAACCGTACGGATCGCAGTCATGTGCCATGCACCACGTCCGCGTTATCTTCTGCCTGCAATCGTTTAGTGAGTTACCTCGTTTATATTCGGCCCGCGCTAAAGAAAAAAAATTGTCAACTGGTTTAACTATTTTGGAACGGGGAACAAACGGAACGCCGTGCACGACGTCCCAGTCTCACTGCCTTCCGTCCTCCAAACAGCCACGAGTTACTTTTCACCACGCTAAGAATCAATGAATAAATCGAGAGTTCGGCCATGCAGACGTGGGGAATCGACCCCAATCAACTGCTTCAATTTTCTGACTCCACCATTGAGGGCAGTGGTGCGCCGTGCACCGCGCCCGCGTTCAAACTCCTCGTTTGACTCCGAGTACGTGCCTTTGATTATGTTTCATGTGTCGCGCTAACGGAAAAAAAGTTGCTCCAGGTTGTGGCTAACTTACGCGAACCCGGGAGTTAAACCCCAGCTGCTCGCTTTAAATCTACCCATCCAACTTTCCGTAAGTCGTATCCCTTCGTTCTCAACGTGGAGTAGATAAAATATGTGCTCCATCATGCGGACGCGGGGAACAAACCCCGAAATTCCTTCGGTTTTTTTTCTGCTTTGCTCGGAGCGTTTATCCAGCGCAGCGTTGCATCATGCATGCCGTTCGCTTTCTGGCTACCTTCTTGACCTCGAATTTACCCCAAACTTATTTTTTACCGTCGAGGGGAAAGGGATGCGTTGAATCCGCATGCGAAGGTGGGAAGTCGACCCCCAAGGACTGGGTCATCAACACTTATTGGGTATAGGCCGTTCAGCAGTACGCAGTGAACGACGTCAGTTCTCTGAATACCGACGCGGCTACTCAGTAAGCGGTCTGAACGAGGGCCCGTCGTACTACCTTCCGTCCTCCCAACAATCACGAGTTCCCTTTCGTCACGCCAGCGAGGTGGGGGGGAAAACAGTTCGAGGCTGGCCATGCGGACGTGGGGAGTCAAATCCCAGAGCTGCCTCAACCCATCGATAATCACCTCAACAGAGTGCAACGGCGCACCTTGCACAACGTCCGCTTTGTGAACGACTTTGGTTTAGCTCGGGAAGTTGATTTCATTTTCTTTGCCGCCGAGTGAATAAAAAAGTCCTCAAAATCACATACGGACGCCAACTGCTCAGTGCTTCAGTTCTGCAGAAAACTCCACCATTTGTGCAGTCGTGCGCCGTGCATGACATCCACGTTATATTCTATGGCAACAGGGACAGACCAGCATCCATTTTGGGATGATGGCCGTAGTTCGCATCAAGCAAGAGGTCAAGGACCCCTGGGACACCTCCAGGGTACTTTCTGCGAAAAGGTTGATAGAAAATATCTAACAGTATGTATATTCAAGCCCACCGACAGGCAATAAATTAGAGCCAGTACCTATTGCTTTCAACAAGCTTTGGATTTTTTTTCCCAACGTAGGGACTGATGTCCTCCCTCATTAAGGTGCAAGTAGCCAGGCTGGCATCAAATCAGGCCACGCTTCGGACGCGTCGCTCGCGCGTTTCCGACGGCGCCGACGTGGGGACCAGACGAGGCGATGGAGAGGGTCCCAGGGGACACGTACATGTTTTGGTTTCAGTTGATAGAGCGAGAATTGAGTCCGAAAATTGCGCACCATTCCAGGCTGGCATCAAATCAGGGTACCCCGCTTCGGACGCATCGCTCTCGCGCGTTTCCGACGGCGCCAATGTGGGGACCAAACGAGGTGATGGGGAGGGCCCCAGAGGACAGGTACATGCTTTGGTTTCAGCCGATGGAGCAAGAATTAAGTCTGAAAATTGTGCACCATTCCAGGCTGTTCGGACGCATCGCTCTCGCGCGTTTCCGACGGCGCCGACGTGGGGGCCAGATGAGGCGATGGGGAGGGTCCTAGGGGACACATATATGCTTTGGTTTCAGCCGATAGAGCGAGAATTGAGTTCAGAAATTGTGTATAAGCCAGTGGCACCAATTGCCTTTGAATTGCCTCAAATAAGATCAACAACTTTCCCTCTAGTGTGCCAGTTTCCAGAGTAATCAAGCAGGCAGAAGAACAAAGGATATTTGAGGTAGAAAACTAGGGACAATTAGAGTGTTGCCAGAGGTTGCCGGGGAGGTCATACAGTAATGGTAAAAGAGGAGCGCTCACGTGTCACAGGTCACACCAATCAAGACGGATTCAATCGGGCTGGTGGAAATTAGATTGCAAGGTGCATACTTGCTCTGCAATCCTAGATCCCGAAAAGTTTTAATCCTTCTAAAGGTACAAAACCGCTCAAATATTGTCAGATTTTCTCGAAGACTCCCCCTTTTGCATTCCCACCTGCAAGACAAGTATTGACGCGTTTCCTGATCACAGTGGCTGTGTACACCCATTTGGACCCACAACTCACCGTCCACCACCACTACCACAAATGCCTGAGGCCAATGAAATCTGTTTCCTACGGAAGTACCTCCTAGACTTCTTCCCCGACTACAAAAGTAGCTATCAAAAGAAGCTCTGAATAAGCCATTGGAGTTGGTCAAGATATGGACGGATGTGCGAGGGATGGAAGTAGCCGATCTCAAGAAACGGGAAGAATTCCTGCTTGCTTATGCAGAGACCTTGAAATCTCCGATGCTAAAGGACGGCACTCATGTCGCTTGGGTTAGGAGACTACATAAAGCTGCAGAGGCTATTCCAGACACTCATGGGCAGCTGGGCTCATGATCCACCACATTAATTATGTTTCTCTATCATTGGTGTTCAAGGCTGATCTCAGCAGGTTTGGAGCAAGTTTCCACCTGATATCCAGGCTCAATTATCCAACAACCATGATAATTGGGAAATGTTTATTGCAGCTTTGTGTTCGCTTCCATTGACTTTTACAATCAGTCGCTCGAGTAAGTAGACCCAAATTACAGATCTCCCTTTGCAAAACTTAATGTCTGTCAGGTTCTGAACCTTGGTACAAGAGACACAGCCCAATTGACGGGATCAACTTTAATAGGTGGTTACCGTCCGAATGTAAACTCGCTGTCACCTACACGATATTGCCACTTGGCGAGGGAAAGATCCAGACTCTAACAGGGTTGTTCCTGATCCACATCTAGTGCTTGAAGGAAGCACAGAAAAAGAGATCTCCGCTGCGGTCAAAATATTAGCATGAATCTGAGCCAGCATAATATAATATCAGATCGGTGCAATTACATTCGCTCGAACAGAAAAGATTTCAAAGTAGCCATCGCACTCGAGTTCAAAACTCATGTGTGAGCATTCCTATCGAGGGATAACAATGCTAGAGTCGGTAACTAATGTTGTTGTCATCCAACTTTCTGACCGATAAAATGAACAGGTATATTGGCCATCAATACCCGACATGAAAGCTACAAACCGAGTCCCAGGTGCTTCATCTCGGACTTGATCTTTACAACTTATACTAACAGTTCAGTAGATATTGTCCTAGACTTTTGGGGCTGGTCCGAGTTCACAGTAAAATGGTTGGAGGAGCAGGGAGCAAAAGACGACAAAAAATCGGCAGGGAGTGTCTTGAGTGAGGCCGGAAACCACCCGGGACGAGGAATATGTCGGTATATGCAAAATGAGACGTTGAATTTGGCAGGTAGGATTCCGGCTCTTTTTGTGTTCTCTGGCAGTTGACCTTGTCTGTCACAGGATTACCACCTGAAACGCTATGGGGTAAAATTAGGAAAGATCCCAGAAAGCTGGCTCAAGTTGTCACGGCCTTGAGATATGTTTGAATGTCTCAGACTCTAAACACGCAGTACGGTTTCTTAGTGTCCTGTTGTTAATAAACTCGGACGCAGAAAATTTCTGTCCAGAAGCATGATATACAACAATACCCAAATGGACGGCAGTCATCTTTTAAATCGGACTACAGAGGACACTGCGGTAAGTTATCTTACTTATCGGCTAAACTTTGATGTAAGTTATCTTACTTATCGGCTAAACTTTGATCGACACATACAATGTACGAGATTTTTTTTTTTCATTCTTCTTGGGTATATACTAATTAACACCTAGGCCATAAGCGATAAAACTCACGCAGAGGCCGGGGCTGCTAATTTCTTTGGGAGAGTTCAACGAAGACGAACATGGCTAAAGCACCGTTATTCTTCGACCCAGGCGAAGTTACCGTGGCAATTCTTCTGTTTGATGACCTGGGTGGTCCATTGCTTTTTGAAGACTGGGAGGAAGTTTCCCAGAACGAAGGGATGCTTGCATTGAAAGAAATCCGTTACTTTTATGACCACCTTCCTGATTCACTGACTCGGTTAGAGCGGTTAAGTTTGAAACCCCTCTTGCTGCTTACCAATTTAGAACACACCGAGTTGGTTGCTATCAGAGGGGGCTCTGTCAACCCCCTGGTACGCTACCTGCAAGGGCCTGGTTTTCATTCCACAAGCATCAATAACTTGAACAGAACATGTGAGTGCAACTATAAACTTAGATTTCGCTCGCTCGCTAATCCTTTCAAAGCAAGTACAGCTTGGAGCTTGATCAAAGATCCTGTTCATTGTCCAATGCCAACCTATCTCTACAAGAACAAGGACAAGAAGTCAATCTGGTGTTTGACCCGAGCACCTTTCAGCACAACAACCAAAAATCTAGAGCACTCGCCACCAGATGCAGTCTTGTTCACCCGGGCATCTGATGAAGAGCATCACTGAAGTACGGTTGAGTACATTCAGCAATACAAAAACAAGGAGTCGGTAGGGCCTTTAGCCTTCTGTGGCCATGCTGTCAAGATAAATGACAATCGTCACTCGAGGTAAGTATGTTTCTTTTCTTTTCTTTTTTAGTGAGGGAATTAATGAGAGTCCAGCTTCGTCGCTCCCTGCCTATACCATCCAGATTTGACAGACCGGCAACAGGAATTGGTGTTAAGAGCAAGGGACATGCATCAAGATCCAAACATTGGGATGCGCAAAGGTATGAGTAGCCAGGTCAAAGCCAAGCAGAATTTTTGATCGCAAGTCCTGGCTTGCGAGAGGTGGGCTGAGAACCAATACGGTCTGAAATTTCCACTTGGACTCGGGAAAAGAAAAAGGCAAGCAAAGCAAAGGGCAAGAAACGTGCATTGGCTATCGAGCGGCCACCTTCATTCAAAATCCAGAGTAAATGCTTGCAAGAGAGATATGGAGGAAGGCAGGAGCTCTGCTGCTCAAGTCTCAGGTGTCGAGGCTCCTGGGTGTCAAAGGGGCAGTGATATCGATGTCGACTCGGATATGGGCGCTGAGGAGAACTCGGTTGGGGATATTGATGAGAACTTCGAGTCTGTGGTGGATATGGAGAGCATGGTTGATTCTGAGGAGGATGGCTCCTGTATGGTAGATGATGAATGGCTTCTTCTCGTGGCACTGCTGCTAAGTACGGTTCCGGGATGAGTTCGGGTTCCGGGCCGGGCCAGCTGGTCCGAGCAGGGAGCGAATGCAAGAAGGGTAAAAAATTTCGTAGGCTGGAAATCTGTCTTAATCTCATTACTATTCTGATTTGATTTTATCTCATGTATGCTCATGTATCCATCTACTCCTTGTATTATTTTCTGCCTTGTACACTACTACTATCAATGCTTTCGTGTGTGATCATGCTCCGTGGTCCCAGGGGTCCCTGTTACATGCCGAGACCGATTCGATCAAACCATCATCAATCCGATGCTGGTCTGTCCCTGTTGCCATAATATTCTGCCTGGAATCGTGTGGTCAGTTCCTTACCTACTTTCTACTTCGGCCCACACTCAAGAAAAAAAAAGTTGAGAAGTCGACTTCTAGCAGGGCGGTTAAACAGCTCCAACTGTTGCAGTGTCAACCGTTTGGAACGCGCAACAAAAGAAGCGGTACGCACGATGTCCCCATCCTACTCCTCCACTCTCCGTAGTGTGATGCCAATGTCCGATCGAGACTAAACGCTGGGAGTTACTTGATCTCAGATTCGAGTAATTCATCTCCGAGTCCTGGCTCTGCTGTTTGTGCGGAAGGAAAGGGTCAGGAATGCATTGACACACATTGTGCGTTGGGTTGTAGTCAATGCAGATTCATTTTTGACGATTAGTTAGTCTATAGGGATTTTACCGCAGTCCGAGATCATTCCATCATTCCGATAATCTCTTCCCGGTCCGGGGTTGAGTTCAGCTTCAGAATTAGGGCATATCACGGTGACCCGATTTCGCGGATTTAGATTTGTATTTCGGTGGATTTCACAGCCAAAAATTGAAATCCAGTCGAAATTGGCCTCGAAATCGAGTTGAAATTGGGACTGAGTTGAAATCCTCAAAGTTGACTGTGCCCATTGAACTTGAATTTACAAACCAACTCCCTTGGAGCCATAATGCACATTTCTCCTGTCTTGCTCAAGTGTTTGCAGAGCCCAGCCAACCGCTAAATTATTATAACCTGGTTTCCCATATAACTTTTGTCTGATCCTCAACCACAAAACCCAATACAACAGGGGAAGACCTTGCTCTACTGGGTGCGATGCCTTTAGTGCTGGTTGAACTTTCAACCATGTTCCATGTTTCAGCCCTTGTTTTCGATCAATTTGGCCATTAGGGGAGTTCACGGTAGGGCACATTTTCCCGTTGTGAATAAATCTATTCAACTGGTCAGATGAATAAAATCATCGTTTGTGGAATAAAACCGTGATCACCCCGTTTGAATATTCCACGATATATTCTCGTTGATTCTTTCCATGTGCCACAAAAACATGTTTATTCCGCAAGCACGATTAAATCGTGCTTGTGGAATATATATATTTTTGTAGAAATTATTGTTCCATCTCGGGATTAAATTTATTCTCAAGCAGGAAAATCCACCCTACCGTGTAGTGTTGCCGCGACTTCGACTTGGAGCCCTCTAAGTCGACTTGACGGAGTCGACTCGAGCCGAGTCAAACCGAGTTATTTGATGACTTGGCTGTGACTTCCGAGTCAATGCAAGTCGACTTGGAGTCACTTGAGTGACTTGAGTCGGGCATTTTTTAGCAAGTGTTTACCTTGACGAATGGGCACGATTGGAACAGTTTTCTTTTTTTTCTTCTAACCGAATGTCACAAGTGTGACATGACGTGACACGTGCCAACACCGAGTTCGTTGGCGTTTCCATCCGTTTTTTGGGCACTCATTAAATCCAGGAAAATTCAAGAAAACTATATTATACCATGCAGGTGGGTTTTGAGGCATCTGGCCATGCAGATACCCCCGGTAACCTCGTGTATCACAGAATAAATACTGCTGCATCATTTCTTGCATGATTTTGGTCAGGATTCGTTAGTCCTGAACAATGTGGTGATGATTCTAGTCAATCTCAAAAAATCATTTGACTTGGCCGACTTGAGTCAACTTGAGCAACTTCGAGTGACTTGAGGTTGGCTAAGTCGAGTCAAATCAAGTCAAACTCGGGCCGAAGTCATTTTACCGAGCCGCGACTCGACTATTCGAGTTAGGTTAGGTTATTCAGACGAAAAAGCATGCAGGGTAGGGTGGTTGAAACCTGAAATTAGGATTAGATTGTATCTATACACCACTACACAATATGCAGACGGTTCGAGGGCCGAATCATTCCGCCACTACCGCGCTCCGGATTGACATTGATTTATTCTTTAATTTCCTCCCTCCAAAAGTGACCCTCGAGTCTACGAACCCCATGGCACAATCATTCCGCCACCACTCCACTCCCCATTCACAATCATGTACTCTTTAATTTCCTTCCCAATACTGACCCTCGAGCCTCGGAACCCCATGGCAGAATCATTCCGCCACCCCTGCACTCAATCTTATGACTGCCTTTATCGGACTAAAATACAATGCAAAGTCAATGCCATCGAATTGCATCGAGTCGGTTCGATGCAATTTGGTGCAACTCAATGTGATTCAGTGTGATGCAATGCAAACCAATGAAATTCAATGTAACGGTAGTGCAATGTAATGCAGAAATACTGCCAGAACATTTGCATCGAATTGCATTGAGAATCACACGAATGCAGTTCGATGCAGATCAATCAAACTGCATCGAACTGCATCGAACTGCACTGACCCACCGATGCAATTGGATGCAAAATAATGCAATTTGAATGCAATTGCACTGCCAGTGACTGCATCGAACTGCATTGCCGTTCTGCATTGAACTGTATTGCACGAGAAACTTTGGTCCTGAAGTCTCCCATATATGGATGTGCAGGTTCAGTTGCCGCTATCCACCATTACGCGTAACATTAGACCATACCATTAGGCGCATCGGGTCCCAGGGTCCGGCATCTGCTGCAATAACCATGTACAGAAGATTTGAAGCGCAACCATTCAATAAACCTCGAAACACCGCAATTAATACATCCTGCTCCTCCTCCTACGGGGATATATCGTGGATTTCATCAATGGCTCTAAATTTGACCCATAAACCGAAGGAATTTAAATGCTCCCGATGATTTATATCGATGTATGTGAGCCCTTGTATACTCTCTTCTTCTCCTCAAGAGTGAGTATTCTCTCTGCTTGATGTACGAATTGGGGCGGAGCTAATGCCCGAGAAGCCTGAGTTCCGTCTGAACTTCGTGGCTATCGGTGCATAGGGTAGCAATGGCCATTGTGGAGTTCTCATTAGAAAGAAACATCGGGCTTGAGATGAGAACAAAAATTCAGGCTTGACTTAAAACTCAAATGAAAATCGAACCATGGGAACTTTCGAGGATTGCATGGTCAGTCAGTATATGATTAAAAGTAAGATTTGTCGGAATCTGACCCAAAAGTGGCCGAGATAAGAAAAAATCGGTCATTTCAAGGGCTCAGAAATTGCCGGAAACACTGCCCAGGGCTAGCCACGCCGAGTTCCGATTTTTCGGCGGTAATCGGTCGCAGCGATTGCCCTTGGCATCGCGGGCTTGCCCCCGATTGCCACGGCCACAGGGCGAAAGAAGACAAAGCCTCAGCTGGGTATCTCCACGCCTACGCCCGCGGTTAAGTCCACCGCCTCCGTAAAGGGCACCAAGGCAACTTCGACCAAGGACAAGTTTAGTGCCGTGGTAGCGGCGGAGGAGGCGACCGCGCAAGAACTTCTCCGCCTCAAGCAGGACAAGAACAAGGCTCGGAACAAGGTGCAACTCGCGCAGATCGAGGCCTTATCTCAATTGAAGCTTGAGAAGCTTCGGGCACGCGACTCCCCCATACTTGCCTTCCATGGGCGGCCCATACTTAAGCCTTTGCCCATGCCAATCTTGTGCATGTACACGCCTGCGACGGAATCAAGTTGGGAATTCAACGTACGGTATGTCCTCTCACTGCCTTTTCTTGAATTTGCTTTCGTCGTCACAGGATGTAGGCAACGGTGAATGCGGGTGCGTAGGTAGCTCCTGAGTCTTCCTGTCATGATTCGGGCAAAAGCAGCACTGCTTTTCCTTTTTTGGAATAACCCGGGCGCTTCCGGCTTATTCCCTACCGTGGATAGGATAACCCGGGATCGACAGATAGGATAACCCGGGATCGACAGATAGGATAATCCGGGGTCGACAGATAGGATTCCCTTGTTCATCACCACATCACAACCCCTTTTCACCGCCAAGACTCTACCCCTGGCTTCAATTGCCAATGGGTTGCATTGACTCCTTTGTGTTGCCATGGAGTATTTGCCACACTGGTTTCAATTGCCAATGGGTTATATTGACTCCTTTGCGTCGCCAAGGATCATGCTTCACCTTGGTTTCATTTGTTAATGGTTTATATTGACTTCTTTGTGTCGCTAGGGATCGTGCCCTAGCTCCACATGACGCCTCAACATACCCCTTTATGTACATTGCCAATCAGTGTCAGGACTACAGTTGTTCCTGCGATCAGACCCCTTTAGTATACAGTATATAAGTAGTGGTAGAATCTCCTTGTACAGTAGATTCTACCTCGTCTATACTCCGGCCTTACTTTGGCCTTGATTGGACTTGTGTGTGACTTAAGCTTGTCTTGCTTCTGTCTCTCTCGTTGCCTCTGGCTCTGCCTTCTATCCTGGTCTTTGTCGTTGACTCGTTGGCAACCCTTGGCTCCTATCTTTAACCCTGACCTCTACGAGTGGTTGCCACGGCCTAAGGGCTTAGTGGTTCGGTATCGGAACATGTCCTCACCACTTGCGTCCATACGGATTAGCGAGGCAGAACCTCGGGATGTTATCCGGCAGAGGGCTGCATGGGCAGAAGGCATAACAGCCATCATCGAACACGACACCACGACATCCTGGAACACTCGTATTTTCGGTCTGGAGTTACATGTGTCCGAGAACACTCAAATCGGACACTTCCTGCCTTCGGATCTCTCCTGTTGAACAAACCCTGGAATAACCCGGTCAGACGAGTACATGCGGTGACTATGGACCGGATTCTTCCTGCGTGACATGCTGGTCACGCATCGTTCGGGTTCTTCCCACGGTTCAACTTGTGCGGATCCTCAGCAGGCGGTCACCCGCTATCGAGACGGTGACGGATTCCCTCAACACCCGCGCTGGGACGATGGCTGTGTTTGGCTCCGCGGCAGTCAGGCTGACCTAAAGTGCCGTCGCTGACACTTCCCTTTGATTGATTTGGTCGGATTATAGTGACTGGTGGACCTCGCCCTTCTTCCTTTTAGTCTTACTTCCTTCTTGAATCGATTTCACAGGTGACTCCGAAATTCTCGGGCTCTATTTCTGGTCCGTGCGCATGGATGATTGCTAACATGAGTCGGATAGAAGGCCACTCTGAGTCCGCAAATCCCGGCAACTCTCGGTTGTGGTTGAACCACCGTTCAACTTTAGGGCTCATTAGGAGTCACGTAAAATGATCGTTAGATAGTATAAATACTCACATTGGTTAGCAGTACAGTAGTCTCGAAACTCGATTCAAAACACGTAGACTTTACCGACTCACCGCTGGCAATCAGTCTACTGAACGACATCAACATTCCTTGTGTCTACGACTTTCCAACCTAGCACAATGGGCGTCGCCCCACCGCACGCCATTGGTACTCCGGAATGGCGACAATCGCAGCGCGAACATCTGGCTGAAATCTGTGCCACGATCTCACAGCTGGACCCCGCTTTCCAGTCGGACGTCCCGGAATTCCTCGACGCCGACCGTCGAAGACTACTCGCCATCGTATCTTCGTTTTCGTACGATGTCTCGATGATCCCTGTCGAGATAATCTCTCAAATCTTCCTCGAGTGCCTTCCAGCAGATGGTCGTGTTCGTCCTTCACCCCACAGAGCACCTTTGCTCCTGGCGCAGATATGTCGTCGTTGGCGAGAAATAGCGCTGGGAACGGGCCAACTTTGGCGTTCCTTTGATTTCACGCTTCAATCGGCGTTGCAGCCACACTTGGAGCCTTCACATGCTAGCATCTGCGCTCTCCACAGAGCCTGGTGCGAGCGAGCAAACAATTATCCTCTCTCCCTCACGTTGCGCTGCGCACACGGCCGCTTTAAATTGTCGCCAGGTTTTCTCGCAACAATTGCTGCCTTTGCGCCACACTGGGAGCGAATGGAAATTGCCCTCCAGAATCTCTCCTCTTTCCCCTTCAACATTGACGATTTTACCGCCCGTATTGGAGGTCCATTTCTGGCCCTATCTACACTTGCACTCACCATCGGCCATCTACCATACGTGATAGAACAAATACTGGGGATGTTCCAGAATCTCCCACAGCTTCGCGACTTCTGGTTATTCAATGGACTTGCGCTGTCCAATGTCCCTATTGGTGCTGCACCATTAACATCCCTTGAGCTGCGGACCAAAGTCTCCCTCGCGGATTGCAACTTGATCTTCCAGCGTTTCCCCGGTCTGCAGCCTCTAGGTCTCGGGGACATTGATTTTGACCCCCCCACGACTCCTGTCCCAGGCTCCCTTCCCCCGTTGCACTCCTTGCGTCTCGGTCCCGGGGGGGCTAATTTCCTTGCCCTTTTTGCGCTTCCTCATCTCCGGGGCTGAGATATTTGATTCGCACGAGCGACGATATCGACACTCTCCTCGCGTTCATTGGACGCTCCGCATGCACCCTCACGCACCTCACCCTCTGTGTTTACGGTTTCATAGAGGGTTTTTTCCTCTTGCAGTGCCTGCAGGTACTACCCCTTCTCGAAGACCTTCGTGTCGAAGGCGGTTTGCGCATATTGTGTGACCACCTCTAGTCTCTCGACATCGTCCCTCATCTACACACCCTTTCCTTTTCGGAATCGGCAACCGTTCAATACACCTATCCGCCACTCGTGCAGATGCTACAGACTCGGCGGCGCGCGCGTACACCTGGGGTCATCCCGTGTTTATCATCCTTCGACCTCGCGTTCGCATCCCCACGAGCCATGCTGCCATACGGACCGGACGCAGAAAAACTCCGCCGTTTGGTCAACGGCGGGCTGAGACTCCGCATTCATGCTCCAGGATTGGAATGGCCAGAGGGTCAATATATTGGTGTGTTGTGTCATCAGTCCGCTCTATTTTACGCCGACTGAATTTCGCTTGTATCTAGAGGACCAGCTTGATTTCCCTTGTTTTCACCTGAGCTTGTAGGTGGGTGCGGCGTAGATTTGAACAGGCCCGCCACGGGTTCTATATTTTCTGTTACCCTATATGATCTAAGTATCTAATCCCAGCATATGGGCCCATATGCTACTATATAGGGACGGTTTGGCCCTAAATAGTTGCGTTTTCGGCCCACTTTGGGCGTTTTGGCCGTGGTCGCAGCCTTTTTTGTCGCCGATCGCCCGAAACGGCCAGCATATGGGATTTTGGCGTCATATGGCTTTTTCGCCGTCTCCGTCAGTTCGCTAACGCAAGCGCTATTGGGGTTGGGTTGGCGTTTCGGCCGGGTGGCGGCCAACTATCCTTGGCTGCGAGCGCTCTATATAGTTGGCCACCGGAGGGCACTATCCTCGGTCGCGAGGGCTGTATATAGTCGTGTCCTGCCTCAAGTCGGCTCGAATCAGACGATATGTCGCGTTCTTGGGCCAGTATATCCACGAACCAGCACCATGGTCGGCTAGTGCTGTTTCAGGGCAAATGGCAACTCTAACCAGGTTAGGGCTAGCATATGGGCTGAATGCCAGTGGGAATTCCGGGGTTGGGTTACCATTTCAGCCGAGTGGAGGTAACTATCCTTGGGTGTGAATGCCCTATATAGTTCGCCAACTATCTAGCACCGAAAAGAACGTATATAGTTCTGTCTTCCCGCAGAAAGTCGTTTACCACTCACACTATCCTTGGGTAAAACGAACGTATATAGCTCCTTGCTGGAGCATGTTCAGCCGTGCGGCAGAAAAGTCGATCGAAACCGCCAAACAGCCGGCATATGGGTTTCTGGGCAGCATGTAGGATTTCTGGCAGAATCGTTGGTCAGCCTCCTTCACTGCATACGTATTCTACGCACTTTCAACTGAGCGTAACGTCTTGAGATCGATGGAAGTTTGTTGGCTGTGAATGGCCAATATAGTTCGCCAACTATCTATGGCTGAAAAGAGCCTATATAGTTCGCTAACTGAAAAGAGCCTATGTAGTTCCGCTTTGGAGCATGTCCAACCGTGCGGCAGAAAAGTCGATCGAAACGGCCAAACGGCCGGCATATGGGTTTTTGGGCAGCATGTAGGATTTCTGGCAGAATCGTTGGTCAGCCCTCGTTCACTAACGCACTTTCAACTAGGCATAAGGTCTTGAGATCTGCGGGAGTTTATCAGCTATACACGGCGGATTTTGCCCTAGATAGTTGCGCTAGTTTACAACCTAAATAGTTCCGCTTGAGCATGTCCAACCGTGCGGCAGAACCGAAGTCGGCAAGTCGATCGAACTGCAAAACGGCCAGCATATAGGATTTTCAGCAGCATACAGAATTTCTGGCAGAATCGTCGGTCAGCCCTCGTTCACTAAGACGTATTTTACGCACTTTCAACCAGGCTTCAGGTCTTGAGATCTGCTGGACTTTATCAGCTATACACGGCGGATTTTGCCCTAGATAGTTGCACTAGTCTACATGTTCAACCGGGCGGCGGAACCAAAGAATCGTTGGGCATATGCTCTTCACGGCTTCCACATCGGGTAGGTAGTAGAACCCCAATCGGGAAGGTGCATTTCAAGCATGTAATCATGAACCTCGCGAACTATATACGTGCTTTCCAGCCGAAGATAGTTCTGCGGGATTCCTTCAGTCAAAATTTTTTAACAATACGCAAAAAGATAGCTGTGTCGAAGGTTGGATTTCGCAGCTATCGTAACCTTCAAAAGCCAGATAGTTGGTCGAGCGGCTGCCCACAGCGGCTATCGCACCTTCCAAGGGTCGGATATTGCCTATTTCTCGGTTTGTGGTCCACTTTTATATATATATACATTGACTCAGTGATTTAAAATTCAGCAGGTGGTCGTTGACATTGCAGTTTTCTGTTGCATGTTCCTCGACCGCCACACGTTAGATTCCGAGATTTCAATTGATTCAGGGCCCTCTGGGGTCACTCTCAACAAGGTTTCATTTCCACAGCTACATTCCTTCATGCAGTGAAATTCAGCAACGGGCTGAACACGCAGGGAAGGAACCGAATACAATTATTCAGAATAGCGACCGACAGCCACGAGTACCCACACATGAGCACCTTAACTCGTGGGCTTTCCTTCCAACGACTCGTCTGGGAGATCGCTCAAGGATACAATACCAGAAAACGACGGATAACTTGATCCGCAGGCAGCTCCGCCAGAGATTGTCGAGACAATTTGCCACTGCTTTCAACTGCGCACAGGAACGCAGTACCAGAAAACAACCGATAACTTGATCCGCAGGCAGCTCCGCCAGAGATTGTCGAGACAATTTGCCACTGCCTTCAACTGCGCACAGGAACGCAGTACCAGAAAACGACGAATAACTTGATCCGCACAGGAACGCAGTACCAGAAAACAACTGATAACTTGATCCGCAGGCAGTTCCACCAGAGATTGTCGAGACAATTTGCCACTGCCTTCAACTGCGCACAGGAACGCAGTACCAGAAAACGACGGATAACTTGATCCGCACAGGAACGCAGTACCAGAAAACAACCGATAACTTGATCCGCAGGCAGTTCCACCAGAGATTGTCGAGACAATTTGCCACTGCCTTCAACTGCGCACAGGAACGCAGTACCAGAAAACGACGGATAACTTGATCCGCACAGGAACGCAGTACCAGAAAACGACGAATAACTTGATCCGCACAGGAACGCAGTACCAGAAAACAACCGATAACTTGATCCGCAGGCAGTTCCACCAGAGATTGTCGAGACAATTTGCCACTGCCTTCAACTGCGCACAGGAACGCAGTACCAGAAAACGACGGATAACTTGATCCGCACAGGAACGCAGTACCAGAAAACGACGAATAACTTGATCCGCACAGGAACGCAGTACCAGAAAACAACCGATAACTTGATCCGCAGGCAGTTCCACCAGAGATTGTCGAGACAATTTGCCACTGCCTTCAACTGCGCACAGGAACGCAGTACCAGAAAACAACCGATAACTTGATCCGCAGGCAGTTCCACCAGAGATTGTCGAGACAATTTGCCACTGCCTTCAACTGCGCACAGGAACGCAGTACCAGAAAACGACGGATAACTTGATCCGCACAGGAACGCAGTACCAGAAAACGACGAATAACTTGATCCGCACAGGAACGCAGTACCAGAAAACAACCGATAACTTGATCCGCAGGCAGTTCCACCAGAGATTGTCGAGACAATTTGCCACTGCCTTCAACTGCGCACAGGAACGCAGTACCAGAAAACGACGGATAACTTGATCCGCACAGGAACGCAGTACCAGAAAACAACCGATAACTTGATCCGCAGGCAGTTCCACCAGAGATTGTCGAGACAATTTGCCACTGCCTTCAACTGCGCACAAGAACGCAGTACCAGAAAACGACGGATAACTTGATCCGCAGGCAGTTCCACCAGAGATTGTCGAGATGATTTGCCACTGCCTCCAAATGCGTACAGGAACGCAGTACCGACGATTCACGCTTCAGAACGATTGTAACCATGCAGCCGCTAGCAAATGCCCGTCGTTAAAGTTACGAACTCTCGAGTTACTTCACAAAAGTCTTCAGCAGAACTCGAGTTGAGCTCAAGTTGAACTTTGCCGAAACCAACTATACACGGCAGTGCGCAACATGGATAGTACTCGAGGAGGCCACTCAGCGCGCCATCACGTAACTCTGTTGACGTGGGAATGTCACTGGGAGTATATATACAGGGCGGTCGCGACTTGAGAGAGCCGCTTTCCCCTCCCTTCCCCTCATGTCTGACCTTAGTCAGCATTCCCACGACTCTGATGGTGCGGGCGCTCGTGAACTGGTAAAATATCGCAACTATATACATTGATTTCGTCTCTAAATAGCTCTTCTAGCCCGATCTGACCCCGGTTTCCTGGGGCTGCACCACCACGCCGCTGCTCAAGTCCATCGGCATGGTATTCAACGTCGAATACTCGATGTATATCTGCTGCGGTGCCGGCTACCACGCGAAAAATGTCAGCACGCACGTCCGGACCAAGCATGGCAAAGAAAACGGCGAGGTCCTGCAGGAACTCGTGAGACTCAACAGCTCCATTTCCCTGCCGCAATCGTACCCGCCCGTCCCGACGCAAGAGATCGAACAGATCGACGGCCTCCCGCTGGACACCGAAGGTTTTGGATGCCCGCAGTGCCGTCTCACAGGCACGCTCAAGAAGGTCATAAAAAATCATCAGACCGCCGTCAATCCACCTCACAGTGGCAAGCCCATCGAGAATGTCTGCTCTCAGATTTGGAACATCGGGGCGGCCAAAACCCGCATGCGCGTCAAGCCGCGCCCCACCTCGGAGTGCACGGTACCGGTGCTGACCGAGGCGATCGCCGAGATCCTCGCGGAGATGAAGCAGTTCGACTGGAAGGAGCACCGTGGGCCGGGGGTTCCCAACTCGCGCCGGATTTCGCCGTGGCTCATGCGCACTCAGTGGCCCGCGCAGCTCAGCCCGATGGTTGGAAAAGAGGAGCAGCTCTGTCTGTACGCGCGCTTTCCACGTCGCGACGAAGAGGAGCTCCACCACTTGCACGCAGTCGTGACAGCATACTTTGAGCGTGCAACGGGCTTAATCCGCCACACGGACGAGCTCGTTCTGCAGAAACTGAACTCGTACAATCCGGACAAAGAGTGGGTTTTCTCAACTATCCTCGGTGTTTTCGTCCCTAAATAGTTCCAGCGGAATCAACAACACGCCGCTCCACGCGCACCATCAGGGGAAGACCATCGTCCAGTACATCGCTCCCGTCACGCGCCTGCTTGCAACCCTGTTACGCGAGTGCGACGTGTACGAGCTCCCTCGGACACCTGCACTGAAAACAGCAGTCACGGCGCTCCGCGATTCCAGCGCTACCTGGAAGCAAGTCCACGCAGTGGTGATGGCGCTCTGGACCCATCGTTGGGTGAAATCCGAGGAATGCCCGTTTCCCGACCCCACGATGAGCTTTCTCATGCTGTTCTCGCTCCAAGAGGACGGGCACTTTGCCGACGCGCAGGACACGACGGGCCCCATCGCGAAGTTCTCTCGCGCGATTCAGCTGACGCTCCTGACGCAGATCAAGAAGACGTTCGACGAGGGACTGTACGCGAGCCAACTGGAGGCGTTCGAGGCGGTTGCCGAGTACATTGTGGAGAAGGTGCCGACGACATTCAACTCGCTGCGGAGTCTTCAGCACTACGCCTCCGCGTTGGCATACAAGACGATGTCCTACCCGCGGATCTGGTGGACGGACAGGGACAACTGGGAAGAACTCCTGTACAGGGGGCAGAGGATTGCGCTGTCGGATCTCGGCAAGATCATGGACAAGCTCGAGAAGGACATCATCAACCTCTGGGAGAATGAGGTCCTTCTCGGACTCGACCTCCACGTCGAGTACGGTGTGGTGGTCGACGACCTCCTCAACTCCGAAGGTGGGTACTCGTTCATCACCGACAAGCGCAACCCGTTCCACGCCCTCCGAATGGCGCTCTTCACTGCGATCTGCAACGACCCCGTTCTCCGCGAGCAGTTCACAGAGCCTAAGCCCGATGGGAGCGGCAAGCGGCAGCCCAACGCGAAATTTGCAAAGAAGTGGATGCGGTCGCTCTCCGAACTCGAGCTCCTGATGATGCTCGCTATTGAGCTGTTTGGCGGGGCCACATCTAGGGTGACAGAGCTCGCTGCGATGCTAGCGATGAACACCTGGACACGGCATCGCAACTGGCGTGCGCTCGGCAAGTTCATCGCCGTCATTCGGGAGTACGACAAGACGACGAACACCGCTCAGAGCGACCGCCTGATCCCGCACTCGCTGCCCGGAGTCATCGGGGACCTCATTGTGCAAGTGCACACGTTTGCGCGCCCGCTCGCACAGGTAAGTCCAAACACACGACTCAAACCCCTATTTTTGCTGACTTTTTCGAGCAGTTCCTCGCCCCCATCGTCTTCCCCACCCGTAAGTCCGTGGTTACCGACTACGCCGAGATGCTCTTCATGGGCTTTGGAGACGAGGTAACGACCAACGACCTCTCTCAGGCGATGGCGCTGCACAGCGCCCTCGTCCTCGGGTGGCCGATGACGATCAACCCTAACCGGCACATCAACATCGCGTTTCGCCAGAAGCATTGCAGCAAGGCGGGGTCGATCCAGACGCTCGAAGAGGAGACCTGGAGTGTGGCCAACGTGCAGCAGAGCGGGCACAGTTCCGGGCTCGAGAAACGCACGTACGGCCTCTCTCCCGAGTCTCTGGTGGCGGCCCCGGAGGAGGTCTTGCAGCTTTACTTGGAAGTGAGCAGCGAGTGGCAGAAGGTGACCAAGACCGTTCCCGGCGGGCTGGGACTCAAGTACCGCGAGGCGATGCGATCGAAGTTCGACGGCTTGGTCGCGACCGGGGTCATCAAGCTTCGGCCTAGGTTAGGTTAGGGTTAGGTTAGTTAGGTTAGGGTTAGGTTAGGTTAGGTTAGGGTTAGGGTTAGGTTAGGGTTAGGGTTAGGTTATGTGCGCCGAGTTCCAGAAGACGTCGGAGGCGCTCTCTCGCCGCGTCATCGCCAAGCAGGATCAGATCCTCGCCAAGCAGAACGAGACTCTGGCAGTGGTGATCGCTCTGCGCGATGATGTAGCGCTGATGCGCAGGCAGCTTGGAATGCAGGGGCGGCCGGTTCACGACTCGCCCACTGTGGACTACCACGACGAATCTTCGACGGCGTTCAACGACATTGACGAGCGCGTCGCGCTATCTACGGAGGATTCGACCGTAGATAGTTGGTCGAACGAGGCCACGGAGGAACCGAGTTGGTCGAACGAGGCCTCGTCGCCGCGACTATTTACGGAGGAACCGACCGTAGATAGTTCGGTCCCGCAGCACGTTGAGGTACGGACCGTGGATAGTTCGGTCGGTGAGCACGACATGCTCCAAGTCCTCCGCGATCGCATGCAGAAGCCCGACGCTATGGAAGAACGACAGCAGCGGCGCGGCGTGAAGGCGCTCATGGAGCTTTCGGAGGACGTGATCATCAAGACGCCGACGGGTGCGGGCAAGAGCGTGATTGCGTGGCTGCCCACGCTCGCGGAGAACGGTATCACCGTCCTCGTCCTCCCCCTCATCGCGCTCCTGGAGGACTGGGTTCGGCGCCTCGAACTGATGAAGATCCCCTTCGAAGTGTTCCGAGGCAAAGGGCACAAACTCCAAGGAGACAAGAACCTGATCCTCGTATCGTCCGACGTCGTGCGGTACGGCCCTTGGACGGAGGCGATTCAGCAGCTGAACACCGATAGCAGGCGTGTCCTGCGTTACATCTACGACGAGGGGCAGTTCTACTTTGCCCAGGGCAAGTTCCGCGCAGAGACCTTTGAACGGCCGTCCGATCTCCGCCTCTTTCCTGCCCAAGTCGCCATCTTTTCGGCGACCGTGCCGCCCGACGCTCTGGAGTTCCTCAAGGAGGCGTTCTGCTTGAAAAGAGGGGTCAGGGTCATAGGGGCGATCAGTGACCGACCGGAGCTGGAGATCGTCGTCAAGAGGTCTGACAGCATGCTCCGGAACGTGAAGGACATCATCAGCGCCGAGCGCACCAGGAACGGCTGGGACGGTCAAAGTCGCTTCCTCGTGCGTGTCATGTCGTTCAAAGATGGCCTAATGCTGAGCAAGGCGCTCGGCCTTCCGTTCTACCACGCCGACTCAGCGGAGTACCCCATCACAGATGAAGACCGCCAACAGATCTACGTCGACTGGCTGAAGGTAGGCCCCGGTGTCCTCAGCACCTCAGCGCTGGGGGGGGGAACGATTGTCCGAACGTTCGGTTCACGGTTCATTACGAGCTGGGTCCCGGTATGGTCGACTTTGTCCAGTTCACTGGGCGTGCCGGTCGCGACGGCATCCCGTCGAGGAACTATATCCTCTGCCCCAGCATCGGTCGCGGCGAAATGGACGACGGTACGAACGGGCTCACCGGTGACAAGCAGCTCCTGGACATGGTGTATGGCAAGGGATGCTACACCTTCAAGATAACCCTGTTCTTGGACGGCCAAGGCTTCAACTGCAGGCAGCTCGCGCACAGGGTCCTCTGCCCCACCTGCGTGGCGGACCGTGGTGAGCGACTATCTAGGACCGGAACGAACGTGTATAGTTAACAGCGTCCCCAGGTCCGCTGCAACCGGCGCCACTCGCCACGATGAAGGTCAACCCCAACAACAAAGCGCTGCTCGTTCCGGACCTTTCACCCGCCTCCTCCAAGCGCAAGCTCAACGAAGCGTTCGGCGAAGCTGTCGAGCTCGGTCGACAGAAGAAGGGCCGAGTCGTCCACGCCAAGATCGCGAATCTCACCGTCTTTCAGCGGCTGTTCTACGAGCACGGCAGGAAGTGCGGGTACTGCCACGCGATCGGGCAGAGCGGCGACGGTCTTCAACATCGCCCCGCAGAGTGCCCCGTGCTCACCGGGACGCGCTCGACGCAAAGCCGGAAGCGAGGCAGTACTCTGGCGTCCGATCTGGGGCTCTTACAGGCGCTGATGAAATACCCACACAAAAAAAAAAAAACAGCCGGGGTCTGCTACAAGTGTCACATTGCGACGCTCGGCAGTGACCAGCTGCATGGACCGTTCGGGACCGACGCGCCATGTGAGCACCCGCACTTTGCCCTTCCCCTCGCCTTTGCAGTGTTTGGGACGCCGCACCTTCGTGAGGCGTACGAAGCCGAGGCCGGCGTATCGTTGAGTGACAAGTTGGAGGGCTTCGCCGAGTGGCTGTCTATCCCTCTCCCACGGAAGGTGTGGCCGACCATGGCCATTGCACGGTGGTTTGCGGGACGCGTTGAGTAGCGTAGTGTTATTTCAAGTCTTTTTCGCGAGACGATTGGTAGAACCCTCGCCCGCCTTCCACATCGGGTAGGTAGTAGAACCCTAATCGGGAAGGTGCACGACTATATACATACTTTCCAGCCCAAGATAGCTCCGCCAGATCCCTTCTGTTGCTTGATTATGTCGTCCCGCCTTTTGTTACTATGTTCGGCACGGCGGCCCTCGGGTCGGCGATTTTTGTTTTGCGTGGATCTCGACCGCCACACGTTAGATTCCGAGATTTCGATTGATTCGGGGCCCTCTAGGGTCACTCTCAACAAGGTTTTTTTTCCACAACTCCATTCCTTCATGCAGTAAAATTCGGCACGGCGGCCCTCGGGTCGGCGATTTTTCCTTTGCGTGGATCTCGACCGCCACACGTTAGATTCCGAGATTTTGATTGATTCAGGGCCCTCTAGGGTCACTCTCAACAAGGTTTTTTTTCCACGACTCCATTCCTTCATGCAGTAAAATTCGGCACGGCGGCCCTCGGGTCGGCGATTTTTCCTTTGCGTGGATCTCGACCGCCACACGTTAGATTCCGAGATTTCAACTGATTCAGGGCCCTCTAGGGTCACTCTCAACGAGGTTTTCAAAACCACCTTCCTTTATGGGGTGAAATTCAGCACGGCGGCCTTCGAGCCGTTGTTCTCGACCGATTCCCGAGACTCCAATTGTTTCTACGTAAATACACTACACTCAAACTATCTAGAGCTCGAACTGCTGTAGATAGGCTACTTTTTGCCCCAGCCCCTCATCGTTTTGCCGCTCTTCGCCTTCGCAGTCGCGCGATGCTTTGCTGTCGCCTCTTTACCCACATGTCCCGGGATCTCGATCCAACGCTCGTCCGTCTTGTGGATGGCGAAGTCGGTCTGGGCCGCCTCGGCCACGAACTTCGCGGTCAAAATGTTGCAGAGGCCTTCGTCCGTGTTTTCGAAGTCGGGGTCGGCGAAGCGCCACCAGGGTGTGACGATTGTCGTGGAACGGGTGGAGCCAATTGCGGTGCGTGATCCGAGCCCAGAAATCCGTTCCCTCGTTGGGTAGCTTCTCCTCTGCCCTGTTGGAGTCATACACCCTCGCCTCGTCGCACACCCGACTGCCGTCCTCTTTCGCCTTCCCGACGACGAAGACCGCGGCCCAGCTGTGGCCGGTCAAGGTCTCGTCCTGGTCGCGGGGCACGCGAGTGCCGTCGACCACCAGGGATTTGTCGATCGTCGAGAAGACAACCAGGAGCAGGTCGCCTTCTGAAAGGCCGTCCATCATGGCTCGCGCTTCGTCGAGGCGGGCCTCGTTCAGCTTTGTGGTTGGTTCCTGCCACACGGGGAACGGGCAGACGTGGACGTGGCTCGCGGTGACGACGTCGACGAGCTTGAGGATTTCCACCCAAGCCTGCTGCCCGAGTAGCAGGTGATTTTTTTCTGGAGCTTAAGGAGCTCGCGCAGGGCGTTTCGCTCGTCGCGGGATTCACTGTCTAGGAGGTGGAGGTCTTCGGCGTGGTTATTTTTCGGCATTGCCGGCGGCAGAGGGCAGAGCTGGGCGGCGGAGGGGTGATCTGGGGGCGGCCGGGAGATGCCTCACCCTCTAATATATGCTGCCGCTTAGCGTTATCAGATCCCGAGCCGGCTTATCAGATGGCGATCCGGCTTATCAGATGTCGATCGGCCAATGGCGCTTTCCACGCAATCGCTATCGGATCGCCGCAGTAAGTGCGCAACTCGTGCCATCTGCCCGCGGCGGTCACTATCTACAGCGGATACCTCCCTATATAGCCCATTATCTTAAACTCCCCTCTGACGGCATCCGGCCTTCCATCCACGTTCCAACGGGTTTTTCGTGAGAGCTGAAAGTCTTCAGCGCTCGGTTTTTTATTTTTTATTTATTTTCTGCCTGAAAAGAATTAAACCTGCTCGAACCGTTTGGGTCCGTGAAGACTGCAGCCTATGCACGTCCTTCACGCGGTAGTGGCGCCACCTCACGGCGCTTCGCAATTTCGGGTATAGCGTTGGCAACGATCACCTGTCATTAGCGGGACTATATAGCGCGGCCTATATCAAAACTGAACCGCCCTTTTCCCCCACCCACCTATCAGCAACGAAAAAATCAATGGTGAGCGGCATTCCCCGTGGCTTCGCGCGCTCATACCGGCTGTCCCAGGCTAAAGGCAACAAGAGCGCGAGCGCGGTAAGCTCAATCAGGTTTCAAAGGAAAAAAACCTAACAAATCCACCCAGAAAAAAACCTGCCGTGCGCTCGACGGTTTGTTATGAACCACTCACTGTATCCCCCCTCGTCCTGACTTGCTGGCAGAAACAGGAGAGGGAATTGAAGAAGCAAGAGAAAGTGGAGGCGCACCAGCAAAAGTTGAAGCGGATCGTGAGTTACGTAACTATCCTTGTCCAAACCGCCTCTATATAGTTGTCCACCCAGGCCGAGCCCGACATATTGTCCCCTGTAGGCACCCTCAAGAGCAAATACCTGCTCGGGTATGGCCTTGTGGCCCCGATCCTTGACCGCTTCGGCGGGTGCGGTCCGCGTCTGGCGGAACTTCCGGAGCAGCGCGACCTTAGCCACAACACCGTAAATCGACTGATCGAGATGGGAGGGACCGGCGGCCAGAACTCCGGCGCGCGGCGCCCGAGCACGCCCTCACGTATGTAATCGACGAGTCGCTCATCGACAAGTCCTCCCTGTCTTTAGTGGAGCCGCCAGGCGGCTTCCGCACAATGGCCAAGTTCACGGAGGCCGCTATGGAGGAGGATGCCGTGGTCTACCAGTACGCCGGCGCCCATCGAACGGCGGCTCTCGGCATGATCTTCAAAGAGCCGCGGGAAACGGCGAAGAGGCTCGACGCCCAGGTGAAGAAGAGTGGGCGAGCGCTGAAGGCAAAGGACGCCGAGCTGCGGCAGCGCGCCATCCAGACCCTCAACGAGCAGGCGACGTGGCTCGTCGCGTTCTACACCGGTATGGCCCGAATTTTCACTATCTACGGTGTTTCTGAACGTATATACTTCAGACAGCTTCAAGGAGTCCAATGAGGCGCAGGCGGTCCACCTCGAGCTCATCGACAACAACGCGCTGACCTCCCGCGTCGACACTCCCCTAACCCGGTGGAACCACGTCGCGCGTGCTCTGTACAACGCGGACACGCCCGGCGGCTACCGCCTAGCCCTGAGCGCTGCGCTTACCTCCGAGCCGAAAGGCGACGTCGAGCAGCTCCTCCGCAAGCACGGGTTGTGGCGGCCATGATCAACTTGCAAGCGATGCCCACGTTCTCGAAGTCGCAGTTCACGCTGTCGCCAGCGGAGCTTGTCGAGGCCACCCAAGTCATTTGGGGGGTGGGTTTTTATTTATTTTTCTTTTTCTTTTCTTTTATTTTCTTTCCTTTCCTGTCGCTTATTACTTACCCGGGAATGGCTCCGTTTATCATCCCGGGTACGCGCAGCTTCAATTTCTCCTTGCGCCGGGGAAGAACCTCAAGAAAGAGAGCCTCGGCCCCAGGATGGCCGACGTCGTGGCGTTCTCCCAGTACATTGCGAACGTCCTTCAGACACCAGACCGCCCCTGCTACGCCCTTGACGCATTGCTCCAAATCTTCGACGACGCGTTCCAGAACCACCTCCACAAAAACTTCAAATGGTTCGGGCAGTCCTATAAGCTGGAAAAAGGCGCAGGCAAGAAGAACAAATGGGACGCGGCCTACGACGAGTACCTCACGGAGGTCGAGACGCGCATCGCGGAAGTCATCGAGGAGCTCGCAAGGGATGCCCGCCTCGCCAACGAGCCCGACCTCGCCGACGTCCTGTCGGAGGAGCTCCTCTGGCGCATCCGGATGATCGCCAACGGTGGTTTGCGAAGCTACCCATTCATCGACCCGGGCCACAGAGTCCCGTTCCTCTGCCCCCGTTACGTGCGCATGGTTTTCGTGTCTTTGCGCGACATCGCGCCGATGTTGAGTCTGGTGAGTTCCACCAACTATATACGTCTATTCTGGCCCTAGATAGTTCGCTCAGGTGGTGAATTGGTTCGTTCCGAACCTTTGCGACGCCGACAAGCTGCGCGGAAACCGCAAGGCCCAGGCCTCCTCCGTCACCGCCAACACCCCCTCCCACCTCTGCCTCCTCCTCCACCATCTCGTCTACTTCCACGGCGAGCAAGACCAAGACAAGTGGGCCAAAAGTCCCTGCGACACGGCGAAGATGCAGTATTGGTCGTTCTCGCGCAACCAGTCGCAGCCCTCGTTCGAAGCCGCGACGGCCTTCCTCGACCTCCTCTTCATCGTCCTGCGGTGCCGGTCGGTCACCCTCGTACCCGGCATGGGGTCGATCGTCGCGGCGCAGTGCATGGACGAAGTCGAGGAGGGCGAGGAGGACGACGAGATGAAGCTCGAGGACGACGAAGCCAGCAACGGTGCGATCATCCTTTACCACTGGGCGCAAACGGTGCAGTCGAGCCTCAAGGCGCAGAATATCAAGGTCAAAATGACAGACATTCACCCTCGCCTCCTCCAGAAGTGCCCGCCCTCCGCGTACAAGGATTTCCCCGACACCCGATCGCCACGCGAAGCGGGTTTCGGGGTTTCGAGCGCTCCGCGTACTCGTTCCTTGTCAGCCCCACTGGGACCAACGACCCGAAGGTTCGTCTGCGCTTCATGCGCAACATGTACGAGGAGTACATGGTGTACAAGATGCACGTCTACCCCGCCCTCGAGGAGATGCAGGGCGTCGACGCCTACCCCTTGAGTTTGAAGGCGCAGCTGTTGGAGCACCTCCGTGGCAAGTACCCGGGGTTTGCCCAGTACGACTACTGGTACAACGAGGAGACCAAGCGCAAGAAGGCTCCCAAATTCGAACCCGTCCCTCATCCCACCGCCGACGACATCGTCCGTGCCGCCGCCATCCCTGCGCAAGACCTGAAGCTTGCCCAGCTCCGAAAACACTTCCGCCAGTTCAGCAGACCTCAACAAGCCGGACTGGGCGGGGGTCGCGGTCAAGGACGGGCTCAAGGTCAGCCGGTACACGCTCCTCCCAGGCATTCGGGCGACCCTCGCCTCCCTGGCCATGGTGATATTTTTATTTCATCCATTTTTTTCTTTTCTTTGCTGACATCTACGTTGTCAGCAAACGTTCGATGCGCAGAAGCAGACGTCGCGCATCCAAGCCAAAGGCCAATTCACGCGCATGGCCTACGTCTGGCCTCCTAGCGCCGAGGATCTCGCCCGGGAACCCCTCCACAAGTACGGGATACAGATCCGCGCCGCCACTGTCCAGGAAGTCGTCGAGTACTTCCCGCCGGGATCGGTCATCGGCATCGCGGCCGCCGAAGACCTCCCCCTCTATGTCCCATCGGACCACCCGTACTACGACCTCGCGCACCAGCGGGCGCCGAAGGACAACGAGTTTGTGATGCGCGGCGGCAAGCGCCTCGCACGCGCGCACGGGGTGGAGGGCGCCGACATCGAGATGGTCGAGGACGAAGAGGAGGCGGGCGGCGAAAACACGCCGAGCGGCGGTGGGAAGGAGCAGAGACGGGCGGCGAGAAGCCGACGAGCGGAGATGAAGCCTCCGAAGACGAAGGAGAGGCCCCCCCGAGCGCCGCTGAGTCAGGCGGCGAAAAGCCAGACGAGGAGGCCTCACCTCGCGAAGGGGACGACGTCGCAATGGCGGCGATCAGCGAGGAGGAGGACGACACGCAGGACGAGGCCGACGCGTCTCCGCAATCCAAGCTCAAACGCCGTCGCCCTTTGGCCAGCGCGCGGACGAGGACCCTGCCGTCAAGCGCAGGCGCCTCTCCACCTGAATTTCTCTTTTATTTTGTTGTCTTTACATCCTCGCGCGCTCGACATATGAATGAAAATTGGTTTCTTGTCTCAGAATCTACCTATCTACGTCGCGTGAGGACGTAGATAGTGAGTCGCCTTTTACGTTGCTGTGTTCGTTTGAGTCTCGCGCTCGAACCGAGGCCATTTCTGCCTTACTATATACATGGCAATCCGCAGGATCCTTGGTTGTATTGGCTCGCCTATCCCGTTGGATTCCGAGGTTTTTTTTTCCACAGCTACATTCCTTTGTGCAGTGAAATTCGGCACGGCGGCCTCGGGTCGGCGATTTTGTTTTGCGTGGATCTCGACCGCCACACGTTAGATTCCGAGATTTTGATTGATTCAGGGCCCTCTAGGGTCACTCTCAACAAGGTTTTTTTTCCACGACTCCATTCCTTCATGCAGTAAAATTCGGCACGGCGGCCTTCGGGTCGGCGATTTTTGTTTTGCGTGGATCTCGACCGCCACACGTTAGATTCCGAGATTTCGATTGATTCGGGGCCCTCTAGGGTCACTCTCAACAAGGTTTTTTTTCCACGACTCCATTCCTTCATGCAGTAAAATTCGGCACGGCGGCCTTCGGGTCGGCGATTTTTGTTTTGCGTGGATCTCGACCGCCACACGTTAGATTCCGAGATTTCGATTGATTCGGGGCCCTCTAGGGTCACTCTCAACAAGGTTTTTTTTCCACGACTCCATTTCTTCATGCAGTAAAATTCGGCACGGCGGCCTTCGGGTCGGCGATTTTTTTTGCGTGGATCTCGACCGCCACACGTTAGATTCCGAGATTTTGATTTATTCAGGGCCCTCTAGGGTCACTCTCAACAAGGTTTTTTTTCCACGACTCCATTCCTTCATGCAGTAAAATTCGGCACGGCGGCCTTCGGGTCGGCGATTTTCTTTTTCCGTGGTTACTAGGTTGAGTCTCACCCTCGACCTTCTATGTTCGTTGTCGAGAGTGCGAGTTCAATGAATGACATAACTACTCTGCGACAAGGGGACTTGTCGTCGGTTATTCATTCGATTCTGAGATGGTTTATTATTTGCAAGAATCGTTGTCGAGAAATCAGAATCGACTTGGGAGTCGGTTCGGGACAATTTTTGAGTACGATTACAATTCGACGCACCCCGATTCACTCGCCTGCCAAATCGGGTAGGTAGTGGAACCCGGATCGGGAACAACTAGGCAAGAAATAATGACCACCTCTGCGGACTATATAGGTATATTCTAGCCAAGGATAGTTGGCTGCATCGCCGAGACAGTTGGTCGAAACGGCCACTATCTCAGCTTTTAGCGGTCGAGCTTCGTAGTTTATATGCATCCCCGAGACTGGTGCTCTCGTTAGACGGCGGTGTCAGATCGTCAGCGCAGACGGACTTCTACCGACTGTGTTGAGTGCTAGTCTCAGACTCACAGCGTACAAAGCTGCGAAATGGGAAAATTTGACCACTGAAACGACAACGCACTCTCGCTGAGCGCTTCCGCTTATAACCCTGTTACTGAGAACAACCTGAAGTCCGGCCTCGTCCTTTTCTTTCGTGTCAGCGCGGATTTCACGGTCGAGGAACTCAAGGACCATTTCGGTGGTGATCTCACGGCCGTTTACAAAGCGTTTAGATAGGGCGGCGAGGACGATTGAGTTCAACGCTTTTATCGAGAACAACCTCAAGTCCGGCCACGTCCTTTTCTTTCGTGTCGGCGCGGATTTCACGGTCGAGGAACTCAAGGACCATTTCAGTAGTGATCTCACGGCCGTTTACGAAGCGTTTGGCTAGGGCGGAGAGGACGATTGAGTTCAACGCTTTTATCGAGAACAACCTCAAGTCCGGCCACGTCCTTTCTTTCGTGTCGGCGCGGATTTCACGGTCGAGGAACTCAAGGACCATTTCGGTAGTGATCTGATCTCACGGCCGTTTACGAAGCGTTTGGACATAGCCAATATGTGGCTTGATCTCTGTTCACCGTTGTTTTCAAAAAGTTGAAAGAATCAAGAAACGGAGTCGGTCTATGTTACAGCAATCAACGAATTATCTACTAGATCGGGTATATGTAAACGTGAGTATGGCGTGAGCTATATAGGTCCAAATCCGCGGAGGATAGTTACAGGAAATATTGAACTTTGGACGAAAGTGCCCACTTGTAATTTTTGTCGTTGGCTGCGCTGTCCGTTGACAAATGAGACAACAGTCTGCGAACCGCTAACTAACGGAAGATAAGGCGTCTGAACTCGGAATGTTTAGCTCCTCTGTAGCAAGCAAGCTCTAATCGACAATTACTAGCTCAGATCGCTTGCCTCCGAGGTACGTCTCATAGACGTTACGTTTCCGAGATTTTGCAGGCAACTCTTATTTATCCGGTTAACGGCGCATGTTCTTCGGCCCAGGAACTAATTTTACTATCAGACTATACCACGGCGATTTTTTAACCTAGATAGTTGCCCTAGTTCACTCCGTCCGCTCGGCGTCGAACTCGTGCTCTTCAGCTCCTTTCTGTGCGAATTTAGGCAACACCGCAACAATGGCATCTTGCGTGAATAGAATGTGGGATCGAGATCGACCGAAGGGTGAACGGTGCAAAGGTTAGGGTCAAGATTGAACTGAAATCTCTTTGCAGCTGTACCATGGCGTGGAATAGAATGTGGGATCGAGATTGACCGAAGGATGAACGGTGCAAAGGTTATTCGAGATTGGGGTCAAGGTTGAAGTCTAATATCTTCGCGGCTGTACTATGGCGTGAATAGAATGTGGGATCGAGATTGACCGAAGGGTGAACAGTGCAGAGGTTGAGACGAAGCTTATTTTGGAGGTCGAGCAGCAGCTTCACGTTGACGTCGGCCGTGATAGGTATGAGTAATTTTTTATGTTCGTCAATGTTCTTATCGAAATCCTCGGCGATGAGAGCCTGTGATTTTTTTTGCGTGGACCGGTCACACTCAGGAAGGTTTCATTTCCACAGCTACATTCCTTCATGCGGGGAAATTCAGCAACGGGCTAACCACGCAGGGAAGGAACCAAATAGAATTATTCACCATGAGCATTGAATGGCGACCGACAGAGTCTCACTCCTCCCACTGGCAGGTTTCACGTCAATTTCGGCGCATCGTTCAGTCTTGCGCCCTCTTGTACCGCACGGTTGTACATGCTCAAGGCCTTGGGCTGGCTCCGACTGGACCCAGAGTACTCAAACGACGGTTCCTATATGTCAGCAACGTATAGCTCCGAAACTGGTTTTGTCTTCACCGCTTTGCCATATCCCCCACGAGCAATGGTCTATAACTGCTGGGCCTGAATTGTTGCGGTTGTTGAACTCAACTTCTCGTGGGTGAGTTTCCACTGTTCTGAAAGACATTGTTCATTTTGTTTGTGTCGTTGTCCACCTTCTGTCGCTAAAAACTGGTCCAGAACGCAATTGCGGAGAGGTTATATCGCTACATCCCTCCGTCATTGCTTAATGTTTTGCGGAGTCGACGCTCTTCACGGCTTCACATCGGGTAGGTAGTAGAACCCCAATCGGGAAGGTGCGCGACTATATACATACTTTGCAGCCCAAGATAGCTCGGTCGCTGTCTGGCTTCTCGCGGCAACTTCGACCCTTCGAAGGGATCGCACGAACTTGGTGTTCGAGTTTGGTATCCAACGAACATCCTCCCGCCTTGCGCATCGGGTACGTAGTAGAACGCTATATACGTACTTTGCAGCCCAAGATAGCTCGGTCGCTATCTGGCTTCTCGCCGCAACTTCGACCTTTCGAAGGGATCCCACGAACTCGGTGTTCGTCAATGTTCTTATTCAAATCCTCAGCGATGCTCGGGAAATCATGTTTTGTATTCATTCAATGAACATCCTCCCGCCTTCCGTATCGGGTACGTGGTAGAACCGCAATCGGGAAGGTGCGCGACTATATACGTATTTGCCAGGCCAAGATAGCTTCACCGGGGCAAAAGTTGGGTTCTCGCCGTAGGAATCTATGCTGCATGACGGTCGAGAACACATGGATGTGGGAGCTGGTGAGGGCAGCAACAACAAGCTGGAGTTGCTGGACGCAGACGTCAGTGCCGGTGTGGGAGTCGAAGGTTTTTGGAGGTTGAGCAGCAGCTTCACGTTGTTGTTGGCTGTGACTGGCTGGATGGAGTTGAAGCTTTGGGGAGGTGTTTTGGGATTGCGGTGAAATTGAGGAGGAGTGAGACTGTGCATGTTTGGAGTGAGTCCGAAATTGTTTTCTGCTCAAACTGGCTGCAAATTGAGTCCTCCGTTGTTTTCCTAACCGTGCGGATCCTCTGGACAATTTCTGCTGCAACTGCCTGGCAATGGAGTTGTGGGACGTTTTCTGCTACTCCTGTGGCTATGTTGCAGACAACGTAAGATGGGGATTGAGTACTATATAGGGCGCAATTGGGGTTAAATACTTGTGAAAACACTGTTAACACTTGAGCTGAAAATGAGTTGAAAGTGGACATGGTCAAAGGGAATTCACGAATGCAATGAAAGTGGACATGGTCAAAGGGAATTCACAACAACGAAGTTTGTATTGTTGGACCTGGGACCGGTGGCGGGGAAAGTTTGATACGGGATGGGTTGTGGGGGCTGGCAACGTGGTGCCTAGAGCAGCGGGTTCATTGGTGTTCAATATAGGTGTGTTTTGGACATTGTTTAGACTGAACTGGACAAAGGGCAAAATAGGGATCTTGGCTCTAGTTTGCGGGGTGCAAGGTGGATGCTGGGCTAGGGCAGGTTGTTACTACGCTGAATATCAAAAGACGGCAGTGTTATCAGCTGAGATGAGGGTTTACAGAATTTGTTGGAATAATTTGAATGAATAGCGAGTGATCTTTCACGGTTGCTCTAGGTGTTGGGTCTGACCTGTTGCACTGGCAGGTGTTGGGGCATTGGGCTTGGCTCGAAGGGTTACAGATATGATGATTGAGAGGAAAAGATGGGCACTTGTTTCACTCCAATACAAAACTCAGCTTGGTATTGACAAGGGTTCATGATAGTGCAACCCGATAGGAAAGTGGGTAGACGAGTAACCGTATGGTGCGTGTGAGTGTGGAGGGGGGTAGATGGTGAGTAGAGGTGGGGAAAGAAGGTTAAGGTTCGAGTTAGAACCTAGGGCGACACAACAAAAAAAAACGGGCTGACATTGCAATAAAGATTTCGGCTCGTTGTGGGCCGCTTTTTGCCTCCCCCAAGATGTCATTGTAGAGATATCGATCGGGGCTCCTGAATGGCCCTTCGCGACAAGGTGATACTGGGCACGGTTGTTGGTAGTCCACTTTGCAAGAGTGGAAGTCAAAAAGCCCAAAATGTCGAGCAGCCAGTTGCCCACCTGTCCCAGCCAAAACCTCGGACACCTCTGTCCTGCAATGTCCTGTGTCCAGCCTAGCATGTCCACCATGTCCTATGTCCGATCTCCCATGTCCTGTGTCCAGCCTATGTCCAGCACCATGTCCCGTGTCCGGCCAAAACCTCGGACACTTCTGTCCCACCATGTCCGACCTACCATGTCCTGTGTCCAGCCTATGTCCAGCACCATGTCCCGTGTCCGGCCAAAACCTCGGACACTTCTGTCCCACCATGTCCGACCTACCATGTCCTGTGTCCAGCCTATGTCCAGCACCATGTCCCGTGTCCGGCCAAAACCTCGGACACTTCTGTCCCACCATGTCCTATGTCCGACCTATCATGCACCATGTCCCGTGTCCAGCCTATGTCCAGCACCATGTCCCGTGTCCGGCCAAAACCTCGGACACTTCTGTCCCACCATGTCCGACCTACCATGTCCCGTGTCCAGCCTATGTCCAGCACCATGTCCCGTGTCCGGCCAAAACCTCGGACACTTCTGTCCCACCATGTCCGACCTACCATGTCCCGTGTCCGGCCAAAACCTCGGACACCTCTGTCTCCAGCCCCTACCATGTCCCGTGTCCGGCCAAAATCTCGGACACCTCTGTCCCACCATGTCCTATGTCCTACCATGCACCATGCCCTGTGTCCAGCCAAAACCTCGGACACCTCTGTCCCACAATGTCCTATGTCCAGCCTACCATGTCCCGTGTCCGGCCAAAACCTCAGACACCTCTGTCCCACCATGTCCTATGTCCGACCTATCATGCACCATGTCCCGTGTCCAGCCAAAACCTCGGACACCTCTGTCCCACAATGTCCTATGTCCAGCCTACCATGGCCATGCATGTGCAACGTATCTCGCCAATACAGGCTCGACTCTCTCATAGTGCACATGAGTGTATTTTTAGGAATCGGTATAAAAGCATTTTTCGCAAAATATTATGTGCTCGGAGTTGCACAAACTTGAAATGTGAGTTCAAGGTTGTGGTTAGCCGAGTATTTGCCGGGCAGCCGACCAGCCGACCTGCCTTTGCTTTCATCTAGGAAGTGCAATGTGAGCGGAATTGGAATCTGTGTTTGGTTGTTTCTGAAGGGCTGCAGCTGAGTGAGCCATGCTGTAATCGCCTAATAGAGTTTTTTTGAATCCCACCAAACAATACTCTGCCTTCCATGAGAATGCAACTATTTGTCTCTCAAAGAATACATGTGCTATCAGCCGAAGGTAAAAAATCAATGCATCGTGATCCGGACATCGGCACAATTTGATGGATTGTCTGTTCTACTTGGTTGTAGCAAACACAACCTTTGAGCTCAGGACAGCAACCATCACTGCGTTCCGGGGTCACCTGCGCATAGCTACGCACAGCTACGCACATAACTACACATAGCTGCACATAATATGCGCAGCTATTCGTGGAGCTGTGTAGATCACTACACAGACCTACACAGCCCTGTGTAGCTAAGCGCAGACGGCTAAACAGAGCTAGGCAGAGCTAAACAGAGGCTGTGTAGCTAAGCGCAGACGGCTAAACAGCTCCACGAATAGCTGCGCATTGTTATGTTTAGGCGACCCCGGAACGCAGTGCGTGTTGGCCATTGAGATACCATATTATTACCTGTAGACCTCAGGCCATAGGCACAAGATACAGCTAAAACCACGTTCTTAAACCACGAAGTACCTCTAAAACCACGCTTCTCGAACCCCGAAGTCCATCAAAATCACAAGTTTCTCACCACAACCACCACCTTCGGGATCTTGTTTTCAAAGCAAATAATATTTTGCTGTAAAAAAGTTCATAAATCAGGGCCTGCTCTGATCTGCTGTGGCAATCGAGTATACTGTAGTGTTTCGACCAAGTGTTCACGTCACAGGTCACGAAGGTTTGTAAATTGAGCACTTTTGTACATTGTAAGACATCACAGCCCTCGAAATCACTGAATTCTGGCGAGATTGATGCCAAAAATTTAATTTTCGCAGCCCAGATTACCATTTAAGGAAACTTTCCATGCTGTGAACACCTGGCTTTCTGACTACTTGAGGTCACATGTGACAACCTGTGAGCAGTTCAAAACACTACAGTATACGAGACGAGAGTTATGGGAGTGGGACTCGGCTAACTAAGTGAGTCCCATTAACGGTACACAAGTCCCATAAACAGAGGGATCAAAAGTGGGACTTGCTTACCGGCTCACTTAGAATGATGCGCAATTCCGTTGCGGCGATCAATACGGCTAATTCGGGACAGTTCAGGACACGATGCACAACAAACCAACAGAATCTCCCAAATAAACCACATCTGAAGTTGAGTAACTGATATTACTCGCATACAGTCGTTAACCGGGAAGCGCAACATTGCCAAACAAACAGCTTACAAGCACGGCTGGACTGTCCTCGGACCGAATACCCCTGTTTTCGAGGCCGCTGAGCACGATAGGACACATCCCTAGGGTCAAAACATTTACGACGACCCAGAAATACGAGTTTTCTTGAGCAAATACGAGGAAAATGGTCAAATTTCAAGGTTTTTCAAGTCCTTTGACACCATCTGGTGGTGCCGCTGGGCTGAGAACTCCCGAGGACGTAGTAGGGCATCGCACCGCATGGCATAAAAAATATCTAGCCAAGCAACCCAAGTATAGCTCCATAACGAGCCATGTAGAATTGACCATCTGACAAGCACGAATTGCGGTGATGGCGCCCGAGTGCTAGAAGCCAGAAATATAAGGTAGCGGACAGGCATTTACGGTTACCCCACGTGCCGTGACCGTAATACTCCTTTTTGGGACGTGCGGTGTTCAACTGCGTTTCTTCACAACTTTTCATAGCTTTTCCACAAATCGGCCTCAGTAGAGTTGTGTGTATGTATCTTAGGCATACCTGTGAATTTTCTTGGGAGTTTTGGTGCAAAACTGAAGGACTAGTTTCAAATCTTTCGATAAAATTGTCCAAACCAGTGTTTCATTTGTCCCTCGCACAACTAAATACCCTTAGCTCCCTGGGAGGCTTGGGGATGATAGCAATAGTGTTTTCCATGCATCCTTGGCACCTAGGTACCCCCGTGGGCTGCCCAATACATTGTGCTATGCTAAGCACCAAAAACAAACCAGTGTTAATTCAAGCTGAACCTCCTAAAATGGAGCCAGTTTAACTCCAGAGCATGTATTTGGAATAAACCGAGCTATATCTAACAACTCTGCACTAATGAACTCATGTCTAGAGCAGAATTTTGACAGAAAGTACCATCTTGTAGAAGAAAGTGAAACTAGTCCTTCAGTTTTGCACCAAAACTCCCAAGAAAATTCACAGTTATGCCTAAGATACATACACACAACTCTACTGAGGCTGATTTGTGGAAAAGGTACGAAAAGTTGTGAAGAAACGCAGTTGAACACCGCACGTCCCAAAAAGGAGCGTTACGGTCACGGCACGAGGGTAACCGTAAATGCCTGTCCGCTACCTTATAACTCTGAGTGCGTAAAGATGTTTTTAGAGTTGGTGATAATGCTCATGAATTTTCTTGGCCAAAAATATGTACTGCATTGGCCTCAGCTATCAATCATAACTTGTTGCGCTTCCACGTCATTTGGCCAAATTTGGCCTCCCGGAAAGATCGACGCCGTATGGGCTTGTCAAGTGCTCAAACCCCGAGAAGTAAATTGGAGGTTGGAATTCATAACCTTATGAGTCACTTAGCCCTTTGGCGCGCGTAATCAGGCCCAGAAATGGACGAGATATAGGCAGCGCAAACTAGATGTTGCCCTTCCCGGTTAGCGACTGTATGCCCATGTTTGCCTTTTTTTTTAAGCCACGGAGGGAGCGTATCATAAAGTGATAGCTCACAGCGACAACTTTAGTAGCAATCAGCAGTAGGTGTTCAAACTAACACGCCCGAACACCCATTGATGGCAATGAATAGGGGGAGTCAGCGCGAGCAATTGTTTGTGATTCTCTGCCGATTTTCGAATGATTTTACTTTCGATTCTTGGGCGATTCTGATCAAGACACACCCAATAAGGCAAAATCTCCCCATATGGGAAAAGTGTATCCAAATGTATATAATTCAGAACAACAAAAAAATAAATGAATTTGAAGTCTTTTGGCTGTGGTGGAACGAGGCAACTGAGGTACTGTAAATCCAAGGCACTTTTCAATGGTTGTGAGTTTGTTGTAAATCTGCACGAGCTGAAATGTGTGTGAAATAATCACTTTCAGTTGTGCTTTCGCCTGCATTGTCTTTCTTTTCTTTCAGCGGAAGTCAGCTGAAAGAAAGGAAACAAACAACAGACCGGCGGCTGGGTAAAGCCGAACTGTGGGAAAATAACAAACAACAACACTTTCATACTGATTCTTTCCCGACCGTTGTGCGCGACCGTATTCCTCATCCGTCCACGGACCCCTTCAACACTGCCCTTCTTGCCTTGCGGTGTGGATCTCCATGCTGTTCCATGCGCTGAAGGAGATCCCTTACTGACATATTGTTACGTTGCTGCCCGTGGCACCCAAATTCTGTACTCCATAGCTTATGCCTCCTTCCGTAGCTTCAATATTTGCGACCTTTGGCCGTGGCAGCGGTTTCCGTTCCCCGTCTTCATTGCCAGAGCTTTCCTCCACGGCTTCCTGCGGGGTCTTCTGTATCCGTTGTGTCAATTGTTAGTTTCCGTGAGGACCACGGGATTTGGGGTATTTGCAGTGGTAGACCTGGTGGCATAACTGGTAATGTGCACACTTACGGTAAGACGATGACACATAATTTTTTAATGCGAAACCCTCGTTCAATTCGAGGTCAGGCCGTGTGGTCATTGAGCTTCCTTTTTCCATGCCTATTCCGTAGCGCGTATTGGCCTTTTTTCAGCCACGGAGGGAGCGTATCACAAAGTGATAGCTCACAGCGTGAGTAACTAAAAGGTGCTAGAAAGAAAGGGAGTTTAGGGTGGGTACCAATTCTCAAACCAATTCTCTACCAATTCTGACCACTTCTGGATTTTGATCAATTCTGGACCGATTCCAGAATCAGTGCCAGAATCGGTCGTGTTGACCGCTTTGACTTCCCCTATTGGCAAGATAACGGGCGGCACATTTTTGCCCCAAACTCCGGTGAGTTGTGGTCCAAATATGAAACTGTGCACTTATCTTTCTTTTGGTGGTCCTGAGTGGTTTGAAAGAGGGAGGTAGAATTTTGCACTTTTTCCCTCTCCCCACTTTGCGATGATTGCAATATCCCTCTACTTGTTGACACAAAAATTTTATCTCTCCCTCTTTTTACATAGGCTGATCAAAAAATCCAGCTTCAAGGATCCGTATCCCAACCTGAGTTGGCACTGGTCAATGATGATGTGGAACAGACTGCCAGGAGGGTTGATCCCATGGATTTCCGCCACTATCACTCTTTCTCCTCACTTCCACCGACAAGAGGTGGGCGGATAGAAAAATGATGATATCATGCTCAGAAACCTGAGTGATCTCAAATGAGGGGGGTTATCCACGCGAGCAGTTGATCCCGCTGATGGCCCGCGGACCGATTTCCGAGCGTAGGTTTAGCAGTTCATGTATATGTTGGTGTTGTACCTCTATGCTCGCCGAATCTCTTGTCAACTCCTTACCTCTCTTGCTCACATCTTCGGCTTCACATTTGGCAAATAATGCAAGAAAAATGAGTCTACTGTACTATTTCGACCAAATTGTCAGCACAGAGCCTTAACTAGCAGGGTTACTGTGACGTAGGCGACTGGCAATACGGAAAGAGATAGGTTTGAGATAATCCGATTAAGGTCTGGAGAATAGACTAGAATAGTGTAAAGAATACAGAGCTGTAAGTAGGGGTTTTATAGTAAAACAAGTTGAGGGCGCGCAGTAGTTTGCGTGCTCGCAAAGACAACAGCGGATTCTGAGTTCGCCTTTTTTGGCCCTCGCTAACGCTCGGGCATCTCATGGGAAATCGTCACCTGACGCTCACATAACTTCTACATGACTTATCAAAAAAGCTGTGCTCTTCGTGTTTTAAGATATAGGATACCTAGTAACTGGTAACAAAGTAATTAGAATATGTGAAATATGTCAAAGGTGTTGCCAGCGAGGATCGACGTCGCAGCGTGCAACAAGGCAGAGAGGGGTGATCGTTGGAAAAGCAATCGGAGGGAAGTTGATATAAAAGGATCAATGCGGCGCCTGATGGGATTCTTGATCTGTGGTCGACATTGATCTTGGCATTCGGGTTATTCCGATCGAAGTTGAATAACCCGGGGTGTGGTTGAATAACCAGGGGTGGCTGTTAGGCGAATAATCCCGGAAAAAGTGGGAATCATGACACAAATGTTCGAGTGACGGGTGACACCGGTTCAATTTTTGGCCTCAAATAGGGGTAGAAGCTGTCAAGAAACCTCGGCCGGCACTTGCCGGCCGTCCATTTATGGTGATTTTGGGTGATTGCTGAGGAATGAACACCAAGCCGAATGAACACCTGTGGTGACAGGTGACATGGCGTGAACATTTGGTCGAAATCGTACAGTAGTAAACCACTAGAACAAAGGCAGCGGTGGTGCATTCAACCCAAGATTAAAGACAACGCCCGTAGTTCGGCGAGTTGAGGAAAGTTGCACTTCGTAAATGATGTTGACCCCGGGCCAGGTCCCGAACTCCGGATGCGATCAATATGCCTGCGACACCCAAACTCACCAATGACGACAGCCTTCTTGACAACCACATCCTGCGGGCTGTGATAAGGACCGCAGTGCCACTAGGCGAATATGTGGGATCACGAAGTGGCCGGTTCGTCCTCTAGGGCACTTTAAAGTTGGTTCCTAATAAAACGTGAGGCTGTAGGTGGTCTGCCTTGTTGGATCCGAGTGTGTGTGTTGGTCGAAGGTCGAAGGCGTGTGTGTGTGTGCGAGACCCGAGTGCTCGGGACGGGCTGAAGGCGGTTTACGAGCGCTCAGAAGGGATGTTGGTGGTGTCCGGTAACCTGTAGTCAGTATTCTCGGGTGTATAAATGAAAGGCAAATCCTTGAGACGATGTCCCTTGGCGGTGGTGACGAGCAAGCGCGTTGGTGGTCAACTCGAGGATGTAATTGGGGGATAAAGGTACAAGGTCAGGGAAAGAACTCAGCGTTGGACTAGAGTCCTCGACTGGAACTGTCTCCTTGTGGTAGCTGACTGGGAACTGAATCCGAAAGTCCACAAGTAATTGACTGACTACCCTCGATTCGTCCGACGCCTTTTATACCTTTTCCAAGCCAGTCACGTTGTCCGTCCCGTCGGCGTCCACAGCCTCGTTCCACATGCTCCTCGAGCCTCTTTCGACCTTCCGTGGCATTTCTGAGCTCCCAGACGGCCGATATTCGCGGACGTTGAGCTTCACGAGCACTCAGAGGCGTCGAAATTCCGAAATAGCACCGTTTCCGAGTGTTCGTAAGGGATTCGCGATGTTCTGAGTCGTCAGGAATGTGTGGAATAGGTTATAATGGTGGATAGGACGTGGGGGAATGGTCGTTTGGTCGCAGACATGGCTATCCTGCCGTCGAGGGTCGCTCAAGAGTCGTTTGTAACGTTGTATGGGGGCTCGGAAATGGCGCAAGTTCGTGAGTCGCAACGGTGCGCGTGGTCAGGTCTCCCCGCGAAGCCCGAGTGTGCCTGGCGTGCCTGGTTGCCATCCTGGCCGGGTTCGGTGCTCGTACGAGTGTCGTAAACACTGGGATCGTCGAGTAACGAGTTGTTGGAAGTAGATCCGAATGAGGCAAGGTCGTTTCCTAATTGGGCAAATCTTGAGTGAGTGGGAATTCCGAGCCGTCGCGTCTCGTCCAGACAAGCCATGAGGCGGTGTGAGCAGTGCAGCGCGAACACAAGCCTCACAGCGCTGTGAGTGATTTTCTCCTCCTTCTTCCGGTGTCTTACGTATTCTTTCGGTGGCGAAACATGTCTACCAGGGCTTGAGCGCTGCTCTAGAAAAAGCCCGGGTTTAGCAGGGGGAAGGCAGGTAATGCTGCCCTCAACGGTGTCACCGCCCTGACCGAGCGCAACATCTGAGTCGCTTACATCCCTGTCAAGTATGTGGGATAATTCTAATGGGAAACCCGGTTTCCCGAGAAACTAAAGTAAGAACAGATGTAAGTAAAGCTACGGTAGAAGTAAGTAAGGTTGTAAGTAGATAGACAATATAATGTAACTCACCTCAGTCGGGACACAATGAGTGTAAACGACTGAGGTGCATGGATAGGGGTTGTAACTAATATATCAGAAAGAAACGGAACAAACGGGTAGTAAACGGGGTATACCGGAGCCGCCGTCGGGTCTCCTACAACAGAAACCCCCCTCAAGAATTTGGGTGTTATCAGGAAACCCGGTTTCTCGAGAAACCCCTCCGGCATTTCGGTGGTACATGGGCTTGCTGCCGGCACATTTTGAACACTTATTTTCAGTCTTAAATGAACAATATACATCATTCGGGAAGGATTCGAACGTTCAAGTAATATTCAAGTAAGTAAACAT